>CAAKHD010014315.1:80244-94328 GCA_901007705.1 Fistularia tabacaria
GTGTATTATATTTTCTGCGATGCGTAGATCTTTTTTTATACACACTTTCACTGTGGTGTGTGTGTGTGTGTGTGTGTGTGTGTGTGTGTGTGTGTGTGTGTGTGTGTGTGTGTGTGTGTGTGTGTGTGTGTCTGTGAGTGTGTATTGGTTTGGTAGAGGTGTACTGCTTCTCAATGAGTGAGAGAGAGTGAGGCTATTTTTATCTCACCCCAGGGTTTGGGGCAGCCGTGTCAAAAGTCAACATCCACCATGACTCCATGCTGTGGTGCTGCTATTTCACAGTTTTTGTTTTTTTTCTATGCATGTATATATATATATAGACACACAGTGTCATTACCTTGTTTGATCCTGTATTAAAATGTTCTATAAAAATGGTTAAATTATGCCAAAATATGGGGCTGTCTAGAGTGAGTCTCTATGCTTAAGAAAGCATGCACCTGGAATAAAAACCGGGGCTGGCAAGGAAATTAAAAGTCATTCTTTGAACAGTAATAACCAATATGATGTGTGCACTCTTTGTCAAATGACAAGCTACACTCACTGTGATTTGTTACACTAATAAAACTGAAGACACATTATTGTCCTGTACTTGCAAACAGACATACACACACTGTCTCTTTTCTCTGTTTCTTGCTCCCCACGACACACACACACACACGCACACACACACACACACACACACACACACACACACACACACACACACACACACACACACACACACACACACACACACACACACACACACACACACACACACACACACACACACACACACACACAGAAACACACGTACACTCATCCCTCTTCATGCACCACTTGGCTTTGTAGTGGCAAAGAGCTTGAACAAATTGAGAAATGATTGGAAATGAAAGATGAGTAATCGCAATTCTAGTGCTGTCCCTTCTCAATATGGAGATGATGAGATTTGATTCTTTGAGGTCAGGTACATCATCTGAACCGAGTGGCTTCTCCGCCTATGACTAAAAGAGATAGGAGCCGATTCACTGACAAACTGGGGGTTCTGCTACAATCAATCTTTGCTGACATAAAATCAATGTTATATTTACTAAAGCTGTTTCTATTCTATTACTGCAATTCATCGTCAGTTGAACGATTACAGATCAAATTCTGCCAATTAACCATATAAACATATGATGAGTGCAAATGTGTCATTTCTGTCTCCTCCCCATTCATTTTTTTGTGACTGAATCAATGCAGAGGGACTAAATAATCTCAGTAAAGCTCTCCCATCCATTCATTCTACTGCTGTCTCCTTCACATAGCCAGCTTTTAACTCACATTACATAGCTATTACCACATGCTTTACTACACACAACTGAGAGAATGGTATGTGTGCTTCACGGCAACACTGTTATATCAAGTGAAACAAGATGAATGAGAATGAATGAGAGAGCTGGTGATACAGTAGATAGACAGACAGACAGACAGACAGACAAACAGACAGACAGATAGATATTCAGTTTCCTCTCTGAAAGACTGATAGCTGACTGATGTGTCCTAAACAAGCAAGCTATGAAGCTATGCATGCAGGTCTAACTTATGCATGTGTGCTGTGTGAGCATTGGAAGCAATTACTGGGTCTGAAAGCTTAACAAGAGTTGTGGATGAAAATAGAATGTCCTATAAAGCCAGGATTTTTAATAGGAGTATGGGGATTAGTGTGTTACTTGCTCTCTCCTGAGATATGCAGCTCCTCTCCGAGGTACTAATATCACCTGTAGTATAAAATCACCCAGGGTTGTTGTTGCATAATGAAGCACACACTTACCTGCTATCATAACTTCAACTGTAAGCTAAACAGATGGTATGATATGCCATTTTACTAGAAACTCTTGCATATTTGGCCTGGTAGCACATTTTATCATCAATTTTAGATGACAAAAACATAAAAAATGGGAGTTGAAACTATAATCAATGACATACTATATCAGGAGAAAAGCTTTTTTTCTGTTTTTCAGATAAAGGAGGAGCAAGACGACTAGTGCCTAACCAGAGAAGTCTTCATTCTCAATCCTCAATCCTATGAAATATATCACATAATCAATGTTACAGTCCTAGCCCAAGTACTTTCATTGTAATTGTTTTCTATTTATTTATATTTACTGTATATTTTTAAGGCATGTAAGCAATTAGAAGAACGGAAAATGGAGAGCATGAATATTCCCCAAAGACCACACAAAGACTGAGTGGGCACAGAAACAAGCTCCAAGGGCCCTTTGGGGCCTTGCCGGACACTAAGCGAAACTCTGAAGTGACAGTCGAAAGATAGATAGATAGATAGATAGATAGATAGATAGATAGATAGATAGATAGATAGATAGATAGATAGATAGATAGATAGATAGATAGATACATAGATACATAGATAGATACATAGATACATAGATACATAGATAGATAGATACATAGATACATAGATTTAAAAAATATAAATGTAGATATTTCCAGTATGACCACCCCCTTTTTTTGCAAAATTATACTTCATCGCGATCCACAGTTATGGACCCAAAACTACCTTTATCAATGTATAGATGATACTTCCTTGGACAAAGATGGTAACAGAATAACTTTAATAACTATCAAATAGCAAATGCAACTGTTCAATAACGGATTGCTCCTACACTTGAGAAAAAGCAATGCGCTTGTGTAGGCATATCCACATAAACCAGTTGGTGTTCACACTTGCACTACCAATGGATTATCCTTCTAGGATTTTCTTCTTTTTTGTGTGTTTGCTTTTCTTTTTTACTTTGTTTAAACTTTTACTTTAAACATGATCCCTTTACAAGACAACAAATCATTTAGTTCATCATTATTACCATTATTATCATTTAGAATTCTATTTATTCTATGTATTATTCTTATATTTCAATCATACCAATTACAGCTTGTATGAGTCTGGTATACATAACAAACAGAATGTCTAGTTGCACAGCCGAAATAACTTTATAAAGTTGAAATAAAAATAAAAAATGGATCCCATAAGTGACAGCGTGGCTATTGTGGGCTTTGACAACTTTGATGTGTATACAGCAGACAGTATTACACTCAGTGTGATGCATTGTTGAGTTTAAAGACTGATCTTTCAGCTGCATCTTGTACTAATGAAATGTATCAGTTCTTTAGGACAGATCTGAACTCACTACTGTCCATATTTAGCTTACAAAATGTGTTTCCATTTATCCTTTTGTAAGATTACGCTGCTGCAAACTCTAACCAAGAATCGGTACATCCATAACTCCCTGTTTTGCCTTATGTTGTTGCCAATATTTCCTGAATTTGAGCCTGGTCGCACTATAATCTACCAACAATCCACACATGCACACGACAATCTTCTTCAAGTAGACTCATGAATATGCTTTAGCTTACAGAAACTATATATCTTCTTCTTTTCCTTTTACCTTCTCCCCTCAGGGGCTACCACAGTGAACGGTCTTCCTCCATATAACCTTATTCTCTGCATCCTCCTCTCTCACACCAAGTAACTTCATGTCCTCTTTCACAACATCCATATGTTTCCTGTTTACTCTTACTCCATGCCTGGCAGTTCCAGCCTGAGCATCCTTTCTCTAGTATAATCACTATCCCTTCTCTGTGCATGTCCAAACCATCTCGGTCTGGCCTCTCTCATTTAAGCTCTAAAACATCCAAAGTGGTCCTTTCCATCTTATATATGTATGGGATGGTTAGCATGTTCCCCCTGTATAGTGTCTGCTTGAGTATCCTCCGGGTTCACCAGAGTTCATGCAATAGGTTAACAGGTTATCCTGAATTTTAGAGACAGATGAATTAGAGAGTGAATGGTTGCAAGTCTCTATATGTGGCCCTGTGAATGACTGCAACTGGTCCAGGTTTACCCTGCCTTTCGCCAGTGACAGCTGGGACAGCCCCACAACAACCCTGAGTGAAGGATAAGTGGTATAGATCAAGAATGAACATGCTGTATATATATACTCCTCTGTCCATGTGTGATATTGTAATGAGCCTGACGAAAGTGACTCTCATATATTTGATGGTTCACTGACTTCACTGTCTTTGTCTTTATCAACAATAGAGGAAGAAAGGCAGGGAAAGGATCCTAACTCATTTGACATGCATTTAAATCATAGTCCCCACATATTACTCAGAAAAATCCCTGTTGAGAGTGTAAACTGAGATGGCGTCCTTCAAGCCCTACTGGGTTTCCTGTCATCATGAAATGGGAGCAGATTAGGTGGGGTGAGGGTTGCAGAGGACAGAGAAGGAAGGGGGGTAAATACTGAAATCTGGTCTAATCCTATCTCATACAGCTGAAGATACACTCCACCAAAGACATTTTTGCTCATGGCTGAGGGAACAGTAGGAAATAAGGGGAATATCATTGACAATCGGTGATGATACTGTGTAAATTGGAAAGAATGCATTTCGAATAAACCTCCAACTCAAAATATTGGTTTATTATTAATCATTATCAATGAATGAATGAATGAAAGAATGAATGAATACTTTATTGATTCCCAAGGGGAAATTCATGCGTTAAAGTAACAGTTGAGCTGCTGCTATACAAACATTGGGAGGTTGCGTTTTTTCTTAAAGTGAGCTATTTTTTTTTAGGATAAGAAATAAAATATTATATTTGACTTAAAATTTTGTTATAAATTGATATATAACTGTTCCTGTCATATTACTAAACTGGGATACCTTTATTCTTGAATAAGAAATGCATCAAAGAAGCAGTTGGACAAAAATTAAATTATCATATGAAAAGACACAAATCGATTCTTATCTTATTCTGTTATATATCATACTGTCAGATACTGTGTGTTTGTGTGTGTATGTGTGTGAGTTTGTATGTATGTGTGTTTATGTGTGAGACTGTGTGTGTGTGTTTGTAAATGTGTGTTTGAAAATGTGTGTGTGCTGTCGAGTGTGCCTTTAAGTAAATAACTCAATGGTGTCCTTCATTTCTAACGTGTGTTAGACTTTATTGTAACAGCTTTAAAGTGGTCATTACAGAACTGCATTTTACTTCATTTTTTTAGGTATTTGTGTTTTCAAATACCTTTTCCTCATAAAAAAGGCTCTTTAAAGTGAATTTCTGATCATTTGTTCGCTTGTTCCTTTTCTATAAACCTCAATTTCCTCACACTACTTCAATTTTGGAAAGAGATAAAACATCCACAAGCCCTCAGATTAATGTCCAAAAATGAATAAAAAATACATATAATTCAGAGTAACTGCTGATGCAAGAAGAAAGGGAATTCTCATAACCCGTTGCCCCTGCTGCAAGAACATGCCTTATCACCATTTTCTCCTTATAAAATGTCAATGAAATGTTACACATTTCATAAACAACATTGCAAATGCATGTGGCTTCATTTCTCTGCCTTATTTCAGCATATTAGAATCACCTCTCCTCCCATAGCTGTCAGTGCAATTCTAACCTCTGGCTTTTAGTATTCATCTTTAGTATACAGTGAACCTCAGTCTAACATTGAGGTTGGAAATGTTTTCTTAAGACATGTGTTTATTACAATTTGACTCATGGTTTGTCTATTAAATGTTGCTTGGCGGTATGTGTGCAAATTGCAATGTCTGGTAAATATTACAATGTACATTTATTTAAACCATTAACTTGTTCCTGACAACTACTAAGTATGCAGTTTAAAAAAGTCTTAGCAAAGAAATAATTAGACAAAACTGTATCATTTGCAAATATATGTAAATTGGTCCTTGTCAAAAGAACGGGTCTGAATACAGAGGCACCATTATCATTATCTAACAGTTAATATTACTTCCTTCAGTCACACTACTTGTTCGGCTTGTGCAACATTGTAGTAGATATTTTACATCATTTGAGCACGATGTGTTAAAAATCTGCAGGAAACACTGGTTGCAATGGACTATTTGCATGTCTGAATGACCACATCTGCCCTTCTACAGCCGTGCTCTGATTTACAAACATCACTTGATGAATCATGCAGTCATAACTGTTCGATGAATTTCGTTTTTGCCAATTTACTTCAACTTGAATACATTCAAAACATGACATGACAAACACGTTTCAAGATTTGCAGGTTTTTGACTTACAATGTGGAGCTTCAAGAAGTCTCCAAGACCGGAGGAGCTGTCCACCCTCACCAGGACAGCATCCTTCAGCTGTGTACTAAAGCCAATGGCTAGTCTGTCTGCTCTTGTGCTGGGACGATCGTTTGGTGGCCAAGTGTATGTGATCAGTCCACCATCTCGCCCAAATATGTATGTTGTTCCCGCTAAAGAGAGAAATGACAAAAAACAAAAGCAAAGATGAAAGAAGTTAAAGGTGTATTCTATCATAACAACATAAAAAAAACTTAAGGGTGACCTTTTGGTAACTGATAAAACCATATAGCCACATTCAAACAACTAAGTAGGTTCTTGAGGTTTCTTCCTCGAAATGCTGTGCAGTATCTCAATTTTACTGTGACTGCCTGTATTAACACTACAGGGCAGAGATGCATGTGAGAGCTAATGAATATACAGTCAAGTCCCTGATGCCTAAGTAACTGGCATGCCAAATGGGCACCTTCGAATCTCCCGCCCTTCATTAGGAGCCTCAAAGGCTTACAAGATCAACAGCATTATTGACTGAGTTGTCAAACTATGCCCCCACAGTGACCTCTAGCAACTCTCTTCTTTCTTCCTGCCTCACTTTAGCAGTATTATAAAAAATAGGCAAACAACCTGGTTGATGGGAGAAACCTTGCATTTAATCCCTCAGCAAGGAAAAACCTTGTGACATAATGCCATGGACTGGACAAATTAATCTTCGGAAAAAAATCCCTCTCACCTAATGAAAAAATGGATCAATTAATTTTGAGACGATAGCCATGTATGACTAGAGACCACTAATTTTTAATATTAGCCACAATCGATGAAGATTAATCATTTCCAAGCTGTCTCAATCAAACATCGGACTATTTCATTCTCATTGAAAGCTATATAATGGATGTATTTGTATCTGTTTTTTTATGGCTTGACAAGAAAAGTATGGCTGTAGGATACTATGTTTAAGTGAGTGCAATTGTGAGCAACTGAGTGCACTGGCATGTATGTATGTCTGAAAGGAAGAGAAACAGAGCAAAGAGTAAGATGCATAACGTGTTAATATTCATACAGCCACGAAGTAAACAGGCTTATTAAGAGATTCTAAATCTGTATTTCAAATATTTTCTTGTAAACCAGTTCATGAGGATATAAAACCATTGATAATGCTGCATGTATTCATATATTTCTGTTGTTTTTCGTCCCTCAGGCTATTATTCACAGTGCAGTGATTTGACTGCGTCACTCTACTGTCAAGATCCTGTTCCAATTCCATTTGCTCGTTTCAGTCAATACACATCATCAACGATTACCGAAAACAAATAGCATCATTAATAAACACTAATGTGATTAACAAATTATGTCAAGACAGACAAATCTAAGGTTGGATTTATTGTTCTCATAAAGCATAATCCACATTTGTAAAATATAATGAAAAAACACCGTTAGCATATTTGTTCTCATAACGCATCAAGCGACATGAAGCTTGATGACTTCTACAAAAGAAAATAAATAATGTGTATTATATTTGTAAAGCAGGCATCATTACTTTTTCATGAAGTCTGGAGGCTACCATTGAAAACAAGTCTTGTTCTCCAAATGCATATCTAATGTT
This sequence comes from Fistularia tabacaria, assembly GCA_901007705.1. NCBI lineage: Eukaryota > Metazoa > Chordata > Actinopteri > Syngnathiformes > Fistulariidae > Fistularia > Fistularia tabacaria. The sequence goes on from CAAKHD010014315.1 coordinate 87,947, forward strand.
GGCCTCTTCACAGAGCAATCTCCAATTCATGTCGCTGGTGCTAGACCACTGTCACTATCTTCATGTTTCCCCTCAAGCCACCAAACATTTGCTGTATGCTCCAGCTTATTATAATTAAGCTCTTTTAAACCATGTCAGTGTTGGAACTCTCAGGGCCCTGAAGCACCCACTTTCCTCTCAGTCTATTCATACAATTTGACTCCCACTTTACCCCACTGACAGCTTATTTAGTGTTGGTGACCTCCAAAAAACATTGTAATATGGAGAGTTTTCATTTCAGTATACTTGTGTGTAGATGCTGCTGTTGATACCCTTAAGCTAAATTGATAAACAAGTAAAATACTCAAGTGAAGTCACAAAATTTCAACATAAATAATCTGCGATACTGCACATTATGTACATTGCTTCGAAACACAGACAGCTGGATAACAAGGGTTCCAATATCAAGGAAAGCTATCTGACATCTGTACCTGTATGTAAGTCTAGTCGGAAAGTCCTTGAGGGACTATTCAAGATTATGATACATGGAGAAATATGGTTAATGCACACCAACACAGTTGTTCAGTGGCATGAAATCTGTAGACACTTGGCTGTATAACTCAAGTGGTGGGAGTAGTTATGCAGTTGCTCCATATTTTTTATCTGTGCTTTCTTCTGGGATACTGAGACCTGTACATTTCAGTCATTAAGTATAGTAGTGTCCCGGAAATACCCACCTGCTTGTCGTCTCTTTAATTTAACAAGGGTTTCAGTTTATTCTGAACTTAACCCCTACCTAATCAAAAGTATAAATAAAAACATATTTATTCAAAGGTATACTTACCGAATGTATATGTATATGTGTGTGTGTGTTTTTCAAGAAGAAGATGCAATGGGGGAAGTATGTATGCTTAGTAGACCAAGCAACTGCATTCAAATTAGTTATTCCCTCTGTTTTTTGTGCAAAGTCCTTCCATTAGATGAAATACTCCTACAAAGCATTTTACAGGTATAAAGCATAGGGCTTAAGAGTTTTACACACAGTGTCATACGTAATTATTGCATATGTAACTATTGCACACGTAACTATTGCATATGGTCAGACCTGTGGGATAAAGTTGTCAACCACAGCACCCCAAGTGTAACATGTTGAAAGGTTATGAACTCGCCCCGATGTTGGACAATACTGAGAGCTTGTTGTTCTCTGCTGCATAAGTTAACATCAAAGAAGGTAAACATGGGGAGATCAAACACTGTACTTTCATTAAAAATGTAGTATCATCCTGGGCGCTCATCTGCATTTGTCAAAGGACTGTGTTGGATGCTACACTAGAGGACAGCAAATATTACCTGTGTGTTCAAGCCCACTTGCAACAGCAAGAGTAGGTAGTGATCCAGAATCTCCAATCTTTATGTCAAATAAACCAGGCGGTGAGGTTCAACTTTAAGGTCAAGCCTACAGACTGTTTTTCCTCTGACCTCAATTAGGCCAACATAGGAAGCCTCATATTACTACTTCTGCCGAGAAACCAGGGAAGAATCCAATCATAATTACATAGTTGTGATGGCAATATGGAAAGGAGAGATGAAATTATGGATCTGTATTCAGTCAGCAGCTAGCGCTTGCATTTCTGTGTATTTTCAGCCAAAGCTTCCCGTAATGAGGGGTGTAAAAAAACAGATCATGGAGATGGGGTGTCGAATATAGTTATTTCAGATTAATTATCACTCACTTCAATGATACAACCCGGTTTTCATTCAGAAACTATTTTTGTTCACCTTTTCAGCCCTTGATATAAAATATGTTGCGCTGTATTTAATTTGCAGTCTACTAGTTCTAATATATATAGATCGTTGAACCTCGGATTCAGGAGGAGCTGTGTGGTTTTCGTCGTGGTTGTGGTAAATATTTTAAAAAAGTATGACTTATTTTGTATAAATGTCTTCAATATATGCCCATGGCAAAACTGAACAAACTTCATGTCTTATCTTTTGGTTTTTGCTTTTTTTCCTTACTGGGATTATTGTTTTTGGACTGTTCTATATAGTATACTGTTAAAACCAAAGTAATGCTGTCCACCCATTTGCTTATCATGCCATTTTTGTAGTGAAAGCTTGTTTTGGAACAAATTACAAAGCAAATGCAATACACTAATAAAAATATCTTGCTTTTCAAGACTAATTAAAGAATGAGAATAATACCAAGAAATAAACATTTATAAATCACAATGTTATAAAACATTATTTTAATGTGAATTCACATAAATTTTAGCATAAATTAGCCACCATCATTTATTATGTGTACAAAAAATTGTCTTCTTTTCCTCACGCGAGCCATTTCAGCTGACTTTCCAGGACCTGTCTCACCATTTGCCTGAGGGATCCCTAGATATTTGTAACTATCCTGAACATTTGCTATTTTGCCATCAAATAGTCTTACCCCTACAGCTTTCCTCTTCTGGACACTATCTCACTTCACTCCTATCCAGTCTGAATGACATTCCGTTGTCAGGTATATTCTGGTGAGCTGAATCAGGGAGCTGATGTCATGTCCATTCTTCTTATACAGGCTGATGTCATCTGTGTAGAGGAGATGAATGATTGTTGTCTAATTTTGGAACTGATATCCAAAGCTAATTTTTGGGGTGGTTGTGGGTGGGGGTGGGCTGTTGCTCTACTTGGTATGTACCACGTCTGAAGCTCACACCAGCAATTGGCTCTGAGTTGTCTTGTAGAGTTGTTTTCCAGAGCCCCATTGAAGTCCCGGTGAGGGCTCTAAGTGTGCTTTTGATCTTATATAAGTCTTGGCACTCCAGTATCAATGTGTCAGGCATTGAGTTGTCAACCTTCTTGTAATAATTTCAGACAGTGCACAGGATGGTGCTTCTGGTCTCTCAGTCCTGGGGTATTGCTCTGATGACTAGTAGCTGGTGATTGGCTTCTTTGGTATTATTTTGATGACTTTCTGTGCCCGGCTCATATTGTGATCCAGGTGCCTATTCATCTTTGCTGCATGATGCCTGACATGAGCTTCTGTAGGACTTTCATGATGAGGACTGTATGGCCTTGAGTCAGCCACTCTGAATGGGTTCCCGGTATTAACGGCTAGTTCATCCTTGCAACCAGTTGTTCATAGAATGTTGTTAGATTCTTGAGCCAGTAGGTGTGGATCCTTGTCTTGACCTGGTCATCTCAAGCTTTTCATCCGAGACACGCTTTCTCAGATGTGGTACTTTCTATTGGTTCCCTCCCAGAAGGGGAACCATTAGAAAGTACTGCTGTGGTATGCTTTCACTTTGGGCAGCCACAGGGTATTGGTGTAATGTGAGCTCGGTTTCAGCCTTATAAGAGTCTATCTGAACCAGTAGAGAAACTTTATTTGTCCCTGAGGAGCAATTGGAGGGCACATGGGGTAGCATAGCAAACTGGATGAGATCCATCCATCTATCCATCCATTGTCTACCACTTATCCAACTCAGGGTCACAGGGGATGCTCGAGCCTATCCCAGCTGCCATCGGGCAAGAGGCAATTAAGCTGGACTGGTCACCAGTCAATCGCAAGGCCACATGAACACACAGACAGCCATTCACTCTCTCATTCGCAATTTTTCCCATTTTTTTCCAATCAACCCCGCTGTATGTTTTTATTTATGACTGTTCATCTATAAATAACTGTACATCTGTACAAAGGCCGAAGACAAACTCTACATTTGTGTGATGCGCTCTGCATTTACACAAAATATATAACCCCAGCAGAACTTCATTGAGGGGGGAGCAAAGGGTTTCGAAGGGGGGGGGAGCAGAGTCTGTTACCTGAGGGGAGCAACTCAAAAGCAGGGGACAGGATGTGGGATAGATCCTAAAGGATTCTTTTGGCTGTCCTTATAATTTGTCGGTCGTGGAGGTGGGAGAGAGCCCTGATGGGTTGGCTGATGCAGGTACTGCCACTATTGACATTTCCTGAAGATCTCCTCATTGTTTTTGGGAAAACCTGAGGAGGTTGTCAAAGACACTACCCAGCTATCTGTATTCCTTCACTGTTTCTACTTGCTCCCCCTGGATGGTGGTGGTGAATGACTCAGCCAGCTGTATCTGTCTGACAGTGTCCACACTTCACCAGGTGGCAGTTTTGTTGGGCTGACCTGCAGTCGTCTGTTTAGAGCAGGCATGTCCAAAGCTTTTTTAGTGAGGGCCAAGTACAGTAAAATAAACAAAGGGTCGGGCCACACATTAGAGGTGACATATTGACACATTAACACTGTGTGTATTTCTAACCCACCTATAATGTGAAGAACATTGCACTCAGTGGGAGCAGTGATGCTGTCCTTTAGATTAAAGGATGGCTGACATGCCAGGAGAAAGTTTGGTGGTTGAGAAATGAAGGACTTCAAAGAGATGGCTATCAGTCATTCTGGTTCTCAGTCTGCTTTTGTTCTGATTTAACAGAGAAAATGCTTGTTCACATATGTATGTTGAGCCGAGCAGGCTCATCATTCTTTTTGCGGGGCGTCTCTTCAGAGGAAACTTTGCATTATCCAAACTCTGATAGAAGTCAGGGAAAGAGAGATGCTGATTTTGACTCTTCACATGTGAATCATCACATTGCATTTCAATCAGTTCTAACGACAGACTCTCTTCCAAATCTTCTGCATCCATCAGGAAGGGGGTCGAGAAGAGCTTGATTATTTGCAATTACAAAAAATCTTGGAATCGCTGGTTGAATTCTGTCACGAGAGATGCAATCACAGACACATATTTCACCCTTTTAGCAGAAAGGACTTGATTTTAGACAGAGCAGGGAAGTGTGCAGCATTAAAGCATCGTAGTTGTCTCTCAAACAGGCGGTACTTTACACAGAAGGCATTCATGTGCGCATGCAGGTGTGGTACCAGCTGTTCTTTGCCTTGTAGGTTCTTGTTCAGTGTACTTAGATGATGAATAAGATCAACTAAAAATGCCAGGTCTGCCAGCCACAGAGGGTCACTCAGTTCATGAAGAGGTCGGCCCTTCTCTCTCAAAAACTGGTCGATTTTTGATCTCAGCGAATAAAACCGCAGCAGCAGAGAGCCTGCCATTGTAAGTTCGCCTTATCTGGATTGTTGGGGAACAGTCTATTTATTCGCCTGGTCTCAGCTTTCCTGCTATATCTCTGTCATTAGCCTGGTACCCTGAGACTTGGCAGTCCCCAGACCAGAGGACAATTTGTTGTTTCTGGCAGGCACTCTCTTCTTGATCTCAACACCATTCTATACCAGTGACGTGACGTCTATGTAAGCAAAGTAAGCAGTGCTTCCCAATGAAAATGGCAAAGAGGAACAAATTATTTAATTTAAGAGTTAATATAAACCATATCTTTGTTTTCATATTACGTACAGCCTCACCATCATTCATTTTCACTGTTTTATTTACGCATTTTGAAGAGAACTACAGGAATAGGCGCAGTGTCGCGGTGCTTTCCTCTCTCGCTGCACTTTCCAGTGTGTTGAGCAGCGCACCCACACGGTCCGCGCAACCCCCCCCCTCCCCTCACTGAAAACAAGGGCAGGGAAGCAGCCCATTCAGTACCAATGTGGCCACACACCTCCTCACTAACCCTCTGTTGCTGAGATTATGTTCTCTTCATGGTCTCCTCTACCATGAATGGGTCTCCTGATTATTCTGACTACTGTTGATCATCTTGTAGCCTAGCGTCTATTTGATGACTACGGCATAGATCAGCTTATTGGTCTCTCTGATCATTTCTGTTGTGATAGTCTGTGCTTTGTTCCTGTCCTTTTCGTAGAGAGACATCTGTTACACTGTCTCTTAGCCTTTACAGGTTGTTCTGTTCCCCCAGGATTCTATAATCTCTTCTCTCAGTCCCTAGGTTTAGGGTCTCTTTGCTTCTGGTTCCCAATCTCATTGTTCAGGGGTGGAGATGACATCCCCTCAACGACCTGGCACTGGCATCCTGGCTCCCCCTTTTTGTTGCATCTTAGTACCATGGATGAGGCATGCTGTACCTCATCAATCAATAATTGCAACTGTTGCTTTTTGGATAATAGAGCACTGGGTAATGAGTTGTTTCCCCCTCATCTCAGATGTGGGGTTTCAAAGCATCAATTTTTCCAAAATCCTCTTAATGTACCCCCTCTTGCTGGAAGAAGAATCTGGGCAGTGTCTTATTTTCTGGCCTGCTCCATGTTTGGTGTGTTCCAGTTGCCAACTACTTGTCAGGGTGTTCTGACACTCTGACACCTGACCCAGACCTTGTCGGACCAGGCATCACTTGAACCTGTAAGACTATCTTTTGAGGTTATACTTATCTGAGGAATATACTATACATAGATACATAGATAGATAGATACATAGATACATAGATTTAAAAAATATAAATGTAGATATTTCCAGTATGACCACCCCC
>CAAKHD010014315.1:94348-182161 GCA_901007705.1 Fistularia tabacaria
CTCGGAGGGTTTATTACCCCCCCCCCCCCCCCCACCTTACCAAAGTCTAGACTGGGAAAGAAAAATACTGTGTGCTGTGTAAGAAAACTCTACATTTGACCACCAAAATGGATCCACTTTATCCTTGCCCAAACTGAACATTTGGTAGAGGCAAAAATATAGGTGCCTCTCTATTACCTCTCAACATTGCTGTTTTGCAATCTATATAGAAGTAATTAAACACCATAAAGAGCAGTACATCTAAAAACATGAGCTTATAACAATTTTGTCCTCTTCTTTTATGTTTGCAGTTAAAATCATGCCTGTGTTTTTGTGTCGCTTTTAGTGCAAATGAAAAATTTCAGTCTGAAAATGGAAAATGGAAACCAAGATATCCTGGATTTAGATAGATCCTTGTGGCGCTCCTCCTTTACCCAACAAATCTCTGTTTCTATATCTGTCTATTGTTCCATTGCAGTATTGTGAAACCTTTCAGCAATTTAAACCATGCTCACAATCTTTTCTCCTGAAAAAAGTAATTCTCTTGCTTCAGTGGTGTGTGAACAGCCCTTTGGGAGACTAAAAAGATTGTTGACTTGTCTTAATCCTCACTCACCACAAACAGCTGCCTTCCATATAATGAGACAAGACAGAAAGTCGTAATGAAAAATGGTTTAATCTAAGATTGCAGCTATGTCTGAAAAATAATTGCATGCACCATACATGGGAAATTACTACAAAACACTTTAACAACTATCTAAAACCTGAAGTTGGAGAGTCCTTAGATCAAAATATAGAATTGCCTTTAAATTGTAGGTATTTAGTGGTTTAGTGGTATTTAGTGCAGAACATATAGACAGACTTGGAAAAAGTCTGTCTATATGTTCTGCAATAAGGTCATGAAAGTAACTGAGTCACTTACATATTATACAGTGCCCATTTGTGTGCTTCCTTCCCTTTTTTAGCAGTAAATCCTGACAGATTTTTTTCCAGAATGCATGAACTGAGGTTTATTTTCAGGCGAGCAGGTCTAAATCAACCTAGAGTGCAGACAGTCTGCTTACTTCATGTCAACTAAATAAGTCTTGGCCTACTGGCATATGTACAGCACTGTCACTATAAACTTTTACAGTTCAGAGTACAGTAGAGAGACTTACAGTAATCCTCATTATTGGTCGGTGGGGCATTCATATGTATCTGTTGTCTGATAGTAAGGAATACTTTTCTATAGTCCATTTTATTTTTATTCCTACACTGTGATATAATTATGTTAAATCAGAGCAAACGTGTGCTTCATTTATAACAACTACTGTAAATATTTCATGCATTTTATCTCTTAAAGATGACAGCATTAAGGCAGATCTGATTTCAAAAAGCTTACACAAAAGGACTTTGAAGTCACCCTGAGGGCTTGGGCATGGGCTGTCAAATATTCTAATTAGACCTTTTCAACAATTTTGTTATTGACCTAGGAGCTTTAAGCTTCCCCTCATGAAGCCAATCCCAAAGAAATATTCCTGAGTAGGGCAGCAGCCAGTGTCGAACCTGCCATAAGCTGCAATGGATTAATCCTCTGTTTCCCTCTCTCTCCCCCACTCACTCCTTGTTTTACTAATTCGATGTAATTCAATTAAGTGGATACTAAAAGCGGAGCATTTCTACTTGCTTCTATGATTGGTCACCTTTCCAAGAGAGTATATGCCAGCTTCAAATTTAAAAGGGCAATAAATATAATAAACAGTCAAGTGAGAAAATCATGGGGCACTTAAGTCAGACCTCAAGATAAATGTTGTGTGAAATGAGCACATCAAAGAGAAATGAGGGGGGGAAACAGAGGGATGCATGATTGTAACAGAGGGCAGCAGTTTGGGGAAAGTGGTTTCAGAAGTATGCTATTGTGTGCTCAAGATTTATCGAATGGTTTCCTGCAATTTTCTGCTTGTATTGAGTCTTTCTTTCTCGAATAGTGTACTAACATTAGCTTTGAAATAAATCTGGAATCAGTTTTGCATTTAAATTTGAGAAAAAGACTATATATATATATATATATATATATATAGTGTGTGTGAGATATATGAGACATATCATATATCTGTGTGTGTGTGTGTGCTTGTGTAATCCTAGTGTGGGAGAGTCTGACTGCAGAAACACTAATATCTCTATCACCATCAAATAACATGTAGATCAGGTATTAAGAAAAAAAAGGTACAAATCTTAAACTGAAATGATAATGATTAGCAATTCAAAAGACAGTGTAGAGAGAAATCTCATTCTGCATCATTCCATTACAGTACTTTACTGAATTTATCCTCAAACTGCACTGCGGAGATAAGCTTCACCTCATCATAACAGGGCCTCAGGGTAGCTATGCTGACCACCTTTGCTCTTCATGGCAGGGAACCATCAATTCATGGTTGAGGTAAAGTTCTGCCCCTTGGGCTGGTAACATTATGCCATGAATGTTCAGTCAACCAGTGTCACTCACACCCTTCTACACCCTCTGCAGCCATGCCCACTTCCCCTAAGCCCTCAGTGATACATGAGCCTTTGCCTTGTGGAGCAGAAAGGCCTATCCAGGCAGAGCTGACAAGACCCAGTGTCTTAATGGAGCAATACACCAAACGGGCCCTTTGTTACCCTGACCAGCTGCATATCTGCCACCCCAGCCAACAGCCTTGGCTCTGATAGAGGTGGCCCACAGTATCGACAGCTTCTAATTTACTCTCTCATCATCACTTGCCTCATTTGCTACTCAGACACAATGCTCTCTTTCTCTATGTCCAGGCCCTTTCTCTCTGTCCAAACCAGCCTCTTTGCTTGCCAGCAATTTGTGGATTAGATTTTTCAGAATCCTGTGTTTAATTTGTGTTCTAGTGAACTCTCATATCAAAGTAGCACTTCGAGAAAATCAGGCATGAGTGGATTATCCGCATTCTCATTCCAAGTAAAAGACTGCCTGACTTTGTGCCAGGAGACATCAGTGTCATCATTATTCAGTTTCTATCTGTCTGTGTGCTAGCATGAAGCAAACATCACAGATTCAAAATGGTCTCTAGAAGCTGTCATCCTCTCTATTTGGGAGACAACAGATGCAGAGTATGACTGCAGTTCTAATTACTGAAAAGACAAGTGTGTGTGTGGGGGGGTAATTATACAGTGGAAGCAAGACAGAAAACCAAGCCCAAGGCCCGAGCTCAGAGCTAAAACAAGAGACAACTCTTGCTGCCCATCAACACATGGAGCCCAACCTGCAATGTGCAGAAGGCAGCAGAAGGAACAAAAATAATGCTCATAAAACCTGCAGTCTTTCTGAAAAATGTATTTACGTATAGTCAAATCAAGGCTTTTACTAATTTTACTATGCTTTAGTATAGCATTGAGAAATTTTTTATCAAACACGAAGACTCAATCACATTGCATAAAAAAAAGAAAGTCAGCACAGCATGTTGAATTTTTTCAGTGATATTCAAATAACCATCCTGTGCCTCACCCTGAGGTAACTAAGTACCTTTATCCTTTAAGTATTTATCGATGGAAGTATACAGGTATCAGAATTCAGATTAAAATGCATTAGTAGAATGCTTTTTCATTTTCAGAATATGGCAGCACATTTGACTCGTTACTAAAATAAGTAGTAAGTAATCCAAACCGCATTTTCATTTTCTTCTTACACACTACTCACTCTGTGACACTATCCAAATTAGAAAACAAAATACTGCAGCGACCCCGTAATAGAGCTATCGGCTGTCGAGGCGTCACTCTCCGGCCTATTGTTGATCACTGGACTGCAGGTTTGTCAGAGTATGTGGTTGGGTGATTGGGGGGAGAGAGGCAGGGTGAGCGGGTTGACGAGGGGAGGGGCAGGAGGATTCGAGAAGGTAGAGGAGAGAGGTGAGAGTAAGGAGTCAAGTGCGTGGTTTCAACAAGGAGTTGTGAGAAATAAAGCGATGACATTTGGAGTACAAGTCTGGTTGCAGACGTCTTCATTGAAACGTTATGATACATTTAAAATTTAATTTCTAAATTATACTCCAGAAAAATTTTGATCAAATTTCAAGTAATGTTAAATTGGAAACTGAAATGAGTTAGCAGACACTCTTCATTTTCAGAATGTAGCAGCATATTTAGACGCATAACTCAGATGAATAATAAATAATCCAAATTGTATTTTTATTTTCTTCTTGAGGTCACACGATATGACACAATTAAAATGAAAACGAAAAGAGCACTGCATTCTCATTTTCATATCCCGTTGCGCAGAAAAGGAATCAAACTTTAATTTGGATTCGCAATCTCAAGTGGTGCAGGAGTCTGACGTCAGAGGTCGACCTTCTTCGCGGTTTGCTTGGACACTAAAATACAGAAAGCACTAAGTCGTTTACCTGCTAGCTGATCACTGATTCTTGTTAGCATAACACTCTTTCCCCTCAGACAATTTGTGAAACGGATGTCTATGATAGACCTGAGCAGTTAGTAGAGAACCTGGGTGAATACTCTGCCTTGACAGACGTAAGACAACGTTATCAACAACGTTGCCCGAACTCGCCTCTCTTCAGTGCTTCATCAACTCTGCCTCAACTGCTTAGAGGAAGACGCCAGGACACCAGCACCCCTTTCGATGTGATCGAAACGTACTGTGATAACGATGTCTGTTCGGGCACAGTATTCATCCAAGCCCTCTATAATCTGCCCAAGTCTGTCACGGCGCCTGAGTCAGAAAGTACCCACAATTCTATCTGGATCCGTAATTGTATGGTTTGCGTGACAACGTCAGGGACAGCCATGCAAACAAGTGTCAACGATCAGCGAGCAGGTAAAACAGCTCAGCGTGTATGGTATTTTAGTGCCCTAACAACCCGCGAAGAGGAAGATCGTCCTCTGACGTCCAATCTCGTGCGCCTCTTGGGAAAGCAAATCCGAAATGAATTTTGATTCCTTTTTACGGAGTTTGGATTACTTATTGCCCATTTTAATTATGAGTCAAAATATGGTACCACATTCTGAAAATGAAAAAGCATCTCTGCGAATGCATTTTATTTTTGAAGTTTGACTTTTCTAATTGAAATTTGATAACAGCTTGCTGCGATATGTTTTGAAAATTAAATCTTAAATGTTTTTTTTTTTTTTAGTTTTTTTTTACTGATGAAGTCACAGAACGAGCACTCTAGAAGACGAAAAATGGAAATGTGGTTTGGGTTTCTTATTACTCATTTTAGTTATGAGTCAAAATATGCTGCCACATTCTGAAAAAGACAAAAAGAAAACATTGAGCTAATGCATTTTAATTTGAATTATGATACCCATATGCTCTCATAGAGATATTGTGGAAATTCTACAATGAAATCATTGTGGAACAGATCAAGAAAACAGGAACAACAGAAACACATGCATTATTTCAAAGGATGTGTATTGTTCACCAAGCATGCGTTTTGTGCACTGATGTATTAAGGTATGTAAGAGGATGTTTTGTTGTGCAGTGCAACTTCTGTCTTTTCAAATTATACACAGCATAATGCACGGCCTCCCCATTATCATCAGGGAGGAAAGGTTAACAGGAAAGTTGTGCTTTCCTCTCTCACATCTCAACTGACGGCACAAATCTGTCAACACGTAACTATATATCAGTGAAAATAAAGGCATGTGCGTGGGAATGCATTGTACCTACACACTATCTTGTAACATTTTTGCTAACATTAGCTTGCACTTATGTGGTAGTCAGTTTGCTTTTTATCAGCCCTCTCCAGCAGTCCTGAGTCTCTGAGAGATAGAAGGAGCAATGAGGAAGCTGAAATCCCACACAATCCTATTAGAGTGGATTAGGGAGCAGCTTTCTTTCTGTTACCACTCTGCTGCAGGTGAGCAATTGTACACTGCAAAAAAAATGGTTGGCTGACACTGTGGCTTCTTACTGAGACAAGGGCAATCATTTTTAAACTTAGTTGCTTTTTTTTTGTCTTGTTTTTTTATTGGAGCCATTATTTGAGCCAATATACATTCTGTTAAACTCAGGCTATGAGTGTCAAGCTAAAGATAATGATAATGCTGTCAGTCAAACCATACACATGAGAATAGAGTTTTTGTGTCACAAAACAGCCATGTGAAATTTAAGAAGAGGCACATCATTGATCGGATGAGCAATGACAATCATACATTTTCCTCTTCTACAAAACTCGCTGCCATAGAAACTCATCCTCCCTGACCTCCCTTGGTGTTCAGTTTATCAGGATGTATATTGAGAAAGATATCAACCCCTAGCTCTTTGTTTTCCTCCTTTGACTTTCCACAAACCGAGGGCGTATCTCTATGCTCCAAGAGCCTGTATAATAATAATTTTATGTGGTTTCATACCATCCTAGTAAAAAAGGTCTTCACGATTCATAGTAGTGAGGAAATATTATGGTAGTTCTTAGATGCCAAGATGACTCGACATCCTTCTAAGCTAACATTTTTCTGCAAGGACCATTTTATTGTCATTTTCTAACGTATAACTGAGCACCTTTAACATCTCAGTGTTTCTCAAAAAAGTTCCCACAATGATGGTTGAGCAGTCTGCTCCCTAAATAATCTGAGAGTATACAATATTTTTAAAGCTGTGGCCTTATAGTTACCATGTGTGTTTTAGGTCATTCTGCTCTGTATGGTATCAATTATTTGGTCATGGCTTTGTCTGCTTTTGCAGTTTAGTGTGGGTGACACAATTAAAATAAATAAGCTTCTGATACTAAAGTACATTTGTTTAAAAAAAATGAACTGCAAGTTTAAATGAAAAATAGTTCATTATTTTCTCTATTTTTTATGGCTTTTATAATCTGTCGATGATTCGGTGTTATAAAAAAATGACAGATGACGAGGATGCTGGTGGTGAAAGTTTGATAACTTTTGTTTTTGTTTTTTCTTTATTTCTTAGTGTGCTCATTGTAAGTGTGTCTAATGCAGGGCTGATTTACACACAAAGTGCAGTTGTCTCATCAGAGAAGGAAGCTTCTCCAGGCTTAATATTTGAATCCAAAAGATTGACATCTATTTATTTCAATGAAATTATTTTTGACCTCTCCTTGGTAAATAAAGCGACAATTATGGAGCCAATGAAATGGACTGAGGAGAATTATTTGACCTCTTGCATCCCCAAAAAAATGCATCTCATTTAATTTTTGCTGTTGGACATTCAGAGGAGCGAAACACAGTTCAGCAGGTAAGATCAAAACTCACTTTCCACAATCTGCAATCAAGAGGAATTTCATTAATATTGTTTTGTTCAATATCTGCTTTTTTTTATCTATGCTATTTGGAGTGCCTGAAATATCACAGTTACATATCTTTTTTCTTTTGTATTGCTAAGGTTTGCTGATCAGAACAAATACCATTGTCTTTTTCAGACACAAACGGAAGAAACATTTCACAATGAATCTAATTCTTTTTCTTTTCTGATAAAATAGTGATAATCTCGATAGATAACTGTGGATTAATTTTTACTTTTCAATAGAAAATGATATCTCAACATAAACTAAGGCAATCTAGAAATTTATTAGAACTCTAATTTAGAATTAGTTCTCCAGAATCCTCTAAAACAAGAACTGCAAAAGCTCAGATACTGCAAATACTCAGATAAGCAAGATAGATTAGCAATACCAGGTCTAATGATTATGAACAGTGTGCCTTATGGGTCAGGAGCTCCTGCACTAAAATTAATTGAAGACCTGTATATAAATGGTACAGACACCCCCTTGAGTGAAAAGACGAGGGTTGTTTTCTTTCCCTTGCTCTCTGTCTTACAAAGTCTCTAAACATAAACTGGACACATTACTCAGCGGAACCCTCACTGCCCACTGCACGCACAGTCAGGTCTCATTTCCCTTCATGCCAACTAAAGACTGGTCACCACACGGACCACTGGAGGCACAAAGGCTACCCACCAAATTGCTTGGATAGGCCCTGTAGACCAATAAAAGAGTTAAAGGTAGATTAGAAAGAGTTCTTCAGAAGACGTGATGTTCAGACAGCAAAGGGAAGGACAGCCAAGAAAAAAAAAGTAAATAAACTAAGTGGCTGCATAGCACAGAATGCTAGTGGGTCAAAAACCTAAAGCAGACACAGTTAATAGGGAGTCTGAGTTGTTGCACATCAGAGTGAGAAGAGAATGAAACAACCACAATCTTCCATCTCTCATTCATGGGTCAATAACTGCCTCGGCTCTCTCTAGAGCAGGGGAACATGTACCAAGATCCTTATCACAGTCGCTATCATCTCCAATGCCTTGCAGAGGTAGAGATACTGTCATCCCTACACTATCACCAAATGACATCAGCTCAGAGACATCGGAGTAATTATATTATAAAAGCCCACAACATACCGGCAATGAGGCATCATCAGAGACTATCCACTTGCTCTTCCCTCTCTTTTTTCCTTTATCTCCTTTGTCTTCCACTTCTCTGTTCTGGTTTGTTGTTTCTCTGACTTCAACTCAAACACTCTCAATTCCCAACCTAATTTATTTTATTTATTTATTTTAACTTGTGACATGGATAGTGTAGGCGACCAGGAATCCATTCACACATTAGCTCTGAAGACATGGAATGCAGTGACTCAGACTGGTTGCTGCATTTGTTTGAGACAAAACAATTAGCTGCATTTTTGAAAAGAAGAAAAAAAAAACAACCAAACATGTCAACAGCAGATGTGTGTTAAGTATGTCACACGGTCATCATGAAACTGAAGAGTGACATCCCGCAATGAAACATATGGTCTAATTCAAACAGCCATCAGTCTGTGTCTGTCAGCATATAAAGAGCTGCATATTTCATTCAGTGGACAAAATTGTTGAGATTTTATGAGAAGCACATCTTTTGAAGTCCAGATTCTCATTTCCAAAAAATATTAATTATATGCACTTAAAAACACCATGGGATTAATATGATAATCTTATGTTTCCATACTCAGTTAAAGAATGGCTTACAAATAAGATGTGATACCTGGTTATCGACATCGAATATAATACCAATCTATAGGAAAGGAGACTATCACCTCTGGGACTTAATGTATGATGAATGGTATGCCTGCCACTCAGAGATGATATTGTCTGAACCTTGTTCCTGTTGGCCTTAAACAAACAATGCATCACAATCCAACTCAATTTCATACATCCTGACCATGGTAATTTTCTCCTTTCCACATAAATCAATGACAGACACAGAGTGCAACCCCAAGGGAGAAAACATTTTGTTTTATACCACTTTGGTATGTACACTAATGTTTACGCTATGTGGAAGAAACCTGTACGAATTATGTTTCTATGCCGTGCCAAATATCAGATGGATTACTTTCCCCTTGGGACGCAAGAGTAAATGTATTTAATAGCATATGCAGTGAATTAAGTGCATTTTTATGAGAGACAGTGTAAATTTGCATTTAGAACAGTGTCAGCGAGTTATTGTTTGTTGGAGCTAATCACTTCTGACTATGTTAAATACACTGTGAAAAATAATGGTGAAATGCAGGTGCATTAATAGAATCACTGCAAATAGGATTAGATTTTAACATTAATTTGGACATCATCATTAGAATAAGATGGTTAAAATGTGCAGTGTACATTTCATTAATGGAGTGAACATTGATTCCATATTAACAATGTACCACATGAAATTTTAAATAATGGCAAAACAGCAAAGACAAAAGAACTGGGCTTTTTATCAATGGGATATGTCCTGTGACCAGTTATAATGACGAACAGCTTGCGCCCCATTTTGTATTTAGATACGTTCCATGTGCTGATCTCCCAACATTTCATCATAGTACAGACAGAGCATTTTAGAGGTACCCCTGAGTTCTTCTATATAATACCAGAGAAGAAGTACTGATAACTAAAATTAAGAAATGTGCCTGAAAGTTGCACCTCAGGAGGTCCTTTCTATGAACAGGAGGAAACTGATCATGACAGAGTAGTATTGTAGCCTCTCTTGTCCCAATAGGACAGGAAACCTTCCTTTGCTTGTAAAATTACTAAGGATTGTAACTATTCTCAGGAGAAATTCATTTTTAAGTTGCTGCTGTGTCTAATTAAAAAAAAGAAAAAGAACAAAAATTACCATTGTAAAAGACCACCCATTTGAATCTAATTCCACATCAGGCTATTAGATAAACTAGGGTACTACAGAGTATGTTGGAGGTCAGATGAAATGGATAATTCAGGATTACGTCAGTGTTACACCAGTCGTGATTGCGTCACACAAACATCTGGGCAGTATGGGGACTAATGCAAAGCATTTTGGTCTCAGAAGCGTCAAACTGCCTCCATTTTAAACATGAGCATCACTCGGAGCCTGTGATAATTGAATCGTGAAAAAGCAGAAACAAGAAAAGAAAAAAAAAAGAAAAAGGAACCTCTTTAAAAGTTCCTCAAATTAATGGTAGCTGTTTGCCATGAACTTGGGGTGAGGCTTATTGGACTTCAAATGACTTGTGTGTGTTTCTTCTTCCTTTATTGCCTTTTATGTCATAAGAGGTCTTGACACTCATGAGAAGAGCCCTTCTCTGCATTCATGCTGGGTAGGGGCCAGGAGTTGGTCTACACCCTGCAGTGTTGAAGGGAGACACATCTTTGTGTCTTCCAAATACCCGGGGGCAACATGAAGCGCCACAATGTTCTAATCCTGTCTAATCTGGATGCAACGGAGCATCTGGAGATAGGGATATAGCTAATCTCAGATATGGAGACATAGGGCACTTTGCTGAGATAGAAAAACAGGGATGAATTTAAGATTGAGTTTCTATGTAGAAACCCAAGTGATGTCTCATGATGGGTATTCTTCCAAACAAATTCTATATAATATGTAGGCTCAAAGTGATAAAAAATGATTCATGAATGCTAAAATGTAAAAGGCGGGGAATAAATGTAAAAAGAAAACATGACATCAAATACTCACTGTGTCCAACTCTTAAAGATGCAGGTGATCTGTGGATAGCAATAGGCACAATATGGTGGCGCTTGTTTCCATGGGAGAGATGAAGTTGATGGAGACCCTCCAGAGTACCTGGCTCTGACCCAGCCACAAAGCCTAGGGCCAGGGCAGTGAACCACAAGGCCAGGTGGGTAAGTGGAGCAGAGTTACGCTTAAAGCGCTCTTCTAGGGGCCTCAGGGGAGTAAACTGTGTCCTCCAGCCTCCAAACATCTTCTCCGATTGGCCAAGTGAGGCTTCAGATTAGGGTGGCACTTTAGTGGGCTTTATGGCCCCAACTTCTCATCTCTCCAAATCTCACCATAGCAGAGATAGTGCCAGATATCCAACAAGACCAAAAAAAAAGCAGGACCGCATAAAATGTTGGTTGTTAAAAAAAATTGCCTTGTGCCGATCTCTATTGAGTTAATAAATCCGTAACAGCAGCCATGGATCTAAATACGTATCATAGATAATGAGCCACAAAAAAAAAACATGCACTCAAGAAAATACGTTAACCTCTGACAGCAACAGAAAGAAGGAAAAATCCCACCTTGTTTAATTCACTCTTTTTCCTTATTTCTTAAATTCGCTGGTTCTCCTTCTGTTAGGCTCTCAAAAAAATATCTTGTTGCAAAAAATGTATACTCCAAAAAAAACAAAAAACTGACCAGGAAAGAAAAAGCCAGCTTGAGAAGAGATCGACATCACCTGCACAAAGTGGTTTGCCTCAACAAAGCAAGAAAGACATCATGAGTTTCCCTCCGTTTCCTCCCCCCGTGCTCTCAAAGGATATCCAGACGAATGGCACCATAGTTAAATCCGAGTCTCTTTTACATGTGTCGGACAGCCGCAGAGACGTATGAGAGACAGTGTGATTGCACCTGTAAGTTATGCCAAGTAGTGAACCCGTTCTCCATCTAGAGGTCTGAGTTGACACTGAGAGCAGACGGTAGCAGCAACAGTACCTGAGAGAAAAGCCCTTGGCAGGAAGACACTATCAAACAGTATCGGCAGCGCCGTTCCAGAAGATGTGCACAAGAGGACTGGGTGAGAGAGGAGGAGGAGATGCAGGAGGAGGACAGAGGGAGGGGGAGTCTCAACAGCCAGCCAGGAAGCAGGAAGCAGAGTGGCTATGCAAATGGGCACTATTCATATAGCGAATCACTGGAGCTTGAGTGCATTGCAGAGGAAGAGGCTATTTAAGCAGAATAGCAGGAATTGAAGCTATGTCCCCCAGCCGTGATTCCTTTCACTTCTCTTGAGTCTCCCTCACTGTCCCTTCGTTCACTTTATTTCATTCTACTCATGTGCATAGATATTCGTGAGGGGGAAAATGAAATATGAAAGTGGCTTAGTATAAACTCATTTTTAGTCCTGCTGATATTATTGGAGCTAGCATAAGCATCTTTTCTTTCTTTCACTGTCATTCCAAAACCACATGTGAGCACACAAAAACCAAGGCAGGCATTGCATGCAGCACCTCAGCAGGCAGTTGACTGCTGTCCATATTGAGGGTATTGGATCTTCCTCTGACTTGCCTCCTAGTAAAAGGCCATCTCTCACAAGGGAAGGGCTGCTAATTTCAGACCAAGTTTGTAGTACAATGTCCAAAAATTTGGAAACCATGAGGACATAAGGGTCTTGCTGATAAACACAATCTTGTTCAGCTGGGATGTGTGTTATATGTTGAAAGTTAAGTGCTGGAGACAACAAGGCTCACCATTTGTCTCTGCCTATTTGCATATTGTCCATTCAAGAGCTCCCCCTTCAAAAGCCAATGGTCTAAGCTGGAGAGAAAAAAAATGCTCTAAGCACTGCTGAGCTTATCTGTAGGGTTTACAGAGAATATAGAGTGAATTTGTGCCAAAACTCAGTCAACTTACCCAGTATGACAGAAGAGATAATGTCTCCTCTTTCATATTGTCATTCACAATCTAATGAAAAAGTAATAATAAGTATAATAACAAAAAATCAACTGGATTAATAGTTAAAGACCATTTGTATTTTATCATAAGGAGAATGAGAATACATAAAACTGTCTTGTTGAATTTCCATGCTGCCAAAGAAGGGACACAAGCAGAAAAAAATGCTATACAAAGTTAACAACCATCTTGTTCTCTAAATCTAGAAACCAAATGACTTGCTGGGAAGCCACCATGTGCTTGAATTCAACATCACGCAACCACTGCTCTGTTCACATTTGCAATGGAGCAGGGAATCCTCCTGCTTGATATTCTTATACTGATGTATAAATATATAAGAAGGATAATCTTCATAATTATACCAAATAAGAAAATCCATCTTGAGTCCTTGCGAAGGACAACTACCTGACTTGCCACATCCTTAACAACAAAGTTCTACCTGTATGATATCTCAAATTGCAAACAACAGTCATGTAATGTGTATATATTATGATAATAATATTTCTAGATGCTACTCTATTCAGTTTTTAAACAGCTTTAACATTTAAACCGGTGTGAGTTTATTTCTATATCAGATTTATGATTAGTTACTTATTGGTTCATTTGTGCCCTCCAGTGGTTAGACTTTAAAGTGCAAGGTTTTCAAGAAACATCTCAATATATTTACTTGAATTCACTTGTCAAACCAACTGAATAATGAAAGCAAACATCTAAATAATAGGGTAATTGAAAATTATTACTTAACAACAACACTGAACACTCATGAATATACATTCAATACGAAATTTCAAACACATGTAGAAAGTGCCCCGCATGTTTATTTACTGGGATACCATTACTAATACTCATATGAACAGTACTACTCTTTCAATGACAGAGTAACTAGGAGGCTATCAGGGGAAAACATTCGCAGCTGATGTCATTGTTTCACTGCAAACGCAATCATTCTAAACTACAACCAAAATCAATTACAGCAGTTACAGTCCTAACAACTGAAACTAGATGATTGTAAAAAGCTTTTGAGCAGAACGAGACAGGCATCTGTCACTACCTAACATACACAATGAAAGATGCCCTTTTTGATGCCCTTATGTGTCCCTTGTTAGTAATGTACCTTTGACACAGTCAACTGCAATTAATTTCTATTTAACAGAGAAAGTGGTATCTCTGATGCATGTGACACCTTGAGAACAGTATCCCATTTAAAATAATTCTTACTGAGGTGACAGTAAAATTTTTTTTGAACAGAGAGAAAATAAAGCTGTTGGGTAAATGGGGCTAAGGCACCAGCACAAGAGGACATTGATGCAAAAATATAATTGACGGATGTAATAGTCTTGTGCATTCGAAAAAAAGATGTAAAATATTGATGTACTATGTTTTACCCATCTTAGACTCAGTCTGCAGTGCACTGAGTAGATGAGATGTTTCCAGAATTGTGGCGGAATAGTGGAGTGAGATTTGTGTTCCAAGAATACCTGAATAGTCTGAAACAACATAAAAGCACTCAAAGGACCATCAGGCAACACCATGCCGCAGAAAGAAAAAGCGCTCACATGTAATACAGCTAATCACTTTACCACAGTATTAGGTGGAAAACATGTCTAATGAATTAACACAATAACAGGTGTGCAGAAAGGTTAATGGTCTGATCACAGCGACACAATTTTCCAAGCAGTGTACCTTGGCGTATTATAAATTAATTCAGCTTTCAAGCAGATGAAGCATGCAGGCTAAGTCATGCATGAATCAGGTATACTAGTTGTGCACTGTAGCTGCACATCTGTGACATGGAAACCAGCACATGTGTCTTTGCAAACAACAGCATCTGGAGGACTTTCTTTCTGTTTAATACCACAATACTGTAGATCAAGCAGATATACTAACAGAACAATTAAAATAGTCCACTCAAACCGTTCTCCATGAGAAGTCCCACTAAAAAATAGAAGCTAAATGGAGTTAAGATACTGACCTATCAGTCTTGGTCCAATTGACCTGTCATTTATGACTATTAGAAGATGATATTATTTCATACTGAAATGTCACAACGTGAAAAAGAAGTTGCTGCTCTGGTTGGTTCAGGTCCTTGTTAGAACACTTTCTGTCTGTAATATATAGCTCAATCAAAAAGGCACAGAAAATGAAAGACACAAATGAAGTACAGGGCCTCAGGACTGAACATGACCTAACACATCAGGATTGAAAACCTGGCCAAGTACGTACAAGTATACAGTAATTTTTGAAGAAACAGTTATTTTATTTCTGTTATATGCTTGATGAGTCAAGGTTACTATATATTTTGATGTCTGTATAGACTGTTAAAGTTTATACATTTATACAAGTTTATACAGACTGTTAAAGTTTATACATCGAGGCTAAATGGCTTTACTATTATTAGTATTAGTATTTGTTTTATGGAAGTGTTCAGTAAGTAAAAATTCTGACATTGGGCTCCTCATCAAAACACTCTTCAAAAACACTGGAGGAACACAGATGCTAATGTGCACAAGTGTACAAAAATAGCACTATCTTAGTCATTCCCAAATGTGGCATAATAAGAGTAGACAGATGCGGGTAGTCGACACTGAAATACCCACTAGGTTTACAGTTTCACAGAAGGAGGCCATAGTGTCAATACTATTTTTGTTGGCTGACAATATTGCCTGTCAGTGAGAGTTATCGAATGTATCAGGTCAAGAAGCGATTGATTTTTTTCAGTTTCAATTCACATGAACATGAGAAGCACTAGCTAGAACTTCTGCTGTAAACCTTGAACTAGAGGTTTTAATAATCAACACAGCAATGCTTACCCTCATCATTAGGCAATTAGGACTTTCTACAACCAGATATCTATCATGCATGTTCTACTGTCAGGCACTCAGTCATCATTATATCAAAGAACTGGAGCATACATTGATTCAAGCTCAGGGAAATCAGGAACATGTATCTCAAATTCCATGGTTTATGTAAAATGCAGCAACTCCATTGCACAGAGATGTGTGCTGCAAATGCTGTTCATTATGCAAGCTGAGAGGGCTACATAAATAATACATCTCAAGCTGATAAAAAAGCCTTCTAATGGGAAATAATGCACATTCAATGTAGTTAAATCAAATCGACAAATGGCTGTGCATGGTGGTTTTAATGGAACGACTTAATTTTCACTCAGAACGAAACAAAGAAACAAATCTCTGCATCAAGTAATTCTTATTCCAACTTTGCCTCAAATAACTCTGGCATTACAATTCATTTTATTGAACTACAGATTGAATTCAATTAAGACACACATTTCTCCCTTTTAACAATGTTTTTGCTAAAATGTTTGATTGATTTTACTCTCTAGTAGATGTATATGTCAGAAGAAGCACAGTCTTCTGTTGTGAAGGATAGCATAATAAACATGTAATAAATTGATACATATTTTATCCGTTCACAGTCCCAGTGTGCTGTAGCAGACCCTTGCCATATTAATGGAAGAAAAAGAATTATTAAAAGTATAGAGTAACAAGAATTGTTTATGGTGCTATCTTGTCTTTTCACTCTAAAGTAATGGCATCAGATGCTTTAACAGCTGAACAAAGTGATCAGCTGATTTTGTTTGTTTGTTTGTTTTCCTTTGGTATTGCATGTGATTCCTCACAACAGAAATGTATTTCCATGAATCAATTTAAATACAAATACAAATCTATTAAAGAGGAGATAATTTTTGAAAATATTTACCCATGATAGGATATTAGGGTAATGTGTATATGTCTGCATCCATGTGTACTTAATTTGTAATAAATTAAACAGTTAAAGTGTTAAGATGTGTGTAAAACCAAATCCTAACTGTCAGTAAGAGGGATAGGGTTACAGGTCATCAGCCTTTAGAAGCCTTTCTCTCTATCTCCTCTGACAGTTCCCAAGATGCAGTGGGCCACTGGGGCACTGTGTCTGTCTCGCCCGAAATCCGTCCCAAGTAGACCAGTTGCTGTTTAAAAGGGTAGACTATCTGCCTCCAGGAGTCCACAGCGTTTTCACTGATTTGTACTAAAAATGGGAATCAAACTTTACAAGGAAATGCATACCATTTGAATTTAAGAACAATAATTGCACTTCTTAATGATGGCTATATTTTGAATCAAAGAGAAATTGTAATTGTCTGTTAGAAATTTTCTCAGAGAAAATAACCATCATTTGACATGGTGAAATGTTACCATGTCAGTTTAACTAAAGTAACTGGATAAAAGTTAAATTGTAAGTACATGATCAATTACATCTTTGGTACCTATCAATACTTTTGTGCTTCCAGGTTACTTTAGATGAAATGTTTTGTGAGCACTCTCATAAATTATTGATAAAAGGATTTTATGACATTTAACAGTCTAGACTATCCTGTGCATATGATTACCTAATATCTAAAACGGTTTATTCCACACAATAAAACATAATGAAATCAAATCAAAGTGCAAAGTCAGATTTTCAAAGCAGTAACATGCTCTGCGGTATGGATGCAGGCAGGGTTTTGTCATGCTGCATGTTAAGTATATAAATTGCCTTGTAAATATGACTTCAACTTGGGACTTTCCATGAAATGATATGCTGTTCTGTTTTCTCGGCACAATATGTAAGTCTGCTACCAAATACATAGGTGCTAAGCTCTCATTTCAAGATGAACATCCAATTTAATTTATCAAATATACATTTCAGTAATGATTATGATGCTGCTGATGATGATGAAGATGAATATTATTTACACAGTTGTGTTCATCATATTTTAACAAAACAAACAAACAAAAACACACACAAAAAGATAAGAAAGAACCGAGGGCTGGCCAGGTTTAAAAGGTAGTCTCACAAAATTATTCAATTTGAAACTCAGAATGATGTAACAGAATTATTATTGCCATATAACGCTTGATATTCACTTTTTCGTAAAGCATGATGCAGTGTTGTATATTGTTTGCAAAAACAAAAAAACTCCAAACAATTCTGTGTGGAAAACTAATCTGGAAAACAGGAGTATCACCTAACAATGCAGATTGTTTTTATTTTCCCATGCTCTTGAAAACTCACCAAATCAATGGGCTGGCATGGTAAAACAGTACATTTTTCCAAAAATTGACATTGGCAGATACAGTAATCTCTAACCACTGCTTAAGGAGACAAGTTTCCCAAAGGATGCATTTAGAGTGGAGGCAATGTCAGACAGGAGATAGAAACATGTGTAAGAAGTTGACTGCATTGCCTGGTATGAGGCTTGTATGTATAGTAGGTGAATGCTTGGATCCTGAATGGCTAACAGCCTAAAGCAAATCACGGAATGCATTTTTGTTAAGTGTACCATAACGAGTGAGTGAGGTAAATTGACTAAAGCTGTCTGCATGAAAATGCACTGAGGCTTTAAAGAATTTATTTGATTGTGCTTTAAACAATTGAGATCTAGACTTGCCTGAGGGTGGGTTTAGATTTGTGTCTGCTGCATGAATTTCACATGCTCAATTAAATTAGAAATGCTACTGGTGCCTGATTGGAAACAACTACTTCACCATCATAGACCTGAGTGCTTTGTTTCACATGGTTCAGGCTTATGACTCTTACATACTGTATCTCTTGAAATACATTAATCAATTATGCTTCCCTGCTACTGTTCCTAAATAGAGTTGACAAGAATGAAGAATCAATTGAGATGTTCCTTGGAGTTGTGTGTGGTCTGTCCAACACTAAAAACGCCTGATAAAATTGGCGTTAAAGCTTATTAAGCTGCGTTCCATCTTGCATCACAGAGTTGAGACAGCTCAATTGTTGCGAATGACTTAAGTCAAGGCAAAGAGTTTTGATGTCTCTCTCTTCTTGCTGACTACGGAGAAGGGTGAATTGAATAGTGCTACTGTTAGAATTTTTCCTGAATCAAAAAACACTTTTTAAACTACTGTTGCTAAGGCCAGTGAGGATTTTAAACAATGTACACGGAGTATTTCCAAACAAATTAATTTGGCTAATGTCTTAATATAGCTTAACAGCAAAAAACCGTGATGCATTTTTATCAACACAAAGGTTCTCTAGAAAATTTTGGATATCATGTGAAGCTCATGAAATAGTAGATATAGTGTATGCAGTTATTACTGTGTAACATTGTCCCTTTTAAATAGGGCATAATTGGTCTTGTTGTATTAGGGGGGAAACATCTTAAAGGGCAAAAGATACGTGGTGTGGTTTAAACGCTCAGGCAGCATATCTTCCATCCATCCATCCATCTTCTGATTCTTATCCGAAGTCGGGTCGCAGGGGCAGTTGCCGGAGCAGGGAGGCCCAGACCTCCCTCTCCCCAGCCACATGGTCCAGCTCTTCAGGGGGGGACCCTAAGCCCCCCCCCCAGGCCAGCTGAGAGCAACTCTACTCTGAAATTCTCACTTTATCTCTAAGGGAAAATCTGGCCACCCTGCAGAGAAAACTCATTTTATCTGCTTGTATACCTAAACTCCTCCACTTGGGGCAGGAACTCTTCCCCAACCCAGAGTGGGCACCATGGTCTCGGATTTGGAGGTGCTGATCCTCATCCCTGCACCTTCACATTCGGTTGTGAACCACTCCAGTGAGAGCTGGAGATTATGGCCTGATGCAGCCAACAGAACTACATCATCTGCAAAAAGCAGAGACTCGATCCTGTGGCCACCAGATGCCTTCGACGCCCTGGCTGTGCCTAGAAATTCTGTCCACAAAAGTTATGAACAGAATCAGTGACAAAGGGCCACCCTGGCGGAGTCCAACTCTCTCCGGAAACGGGTTTGACTTACAACCAGCAATGCGAACCAAGCTCCGACACCGGTCATACAGGGACCGAACAGCCCATACAACGGACTCAGTACCCCATATTCCAAAAGCACCCCCCACAGGATTGCCCGCGAGACGTGGTCGAATTCCTTCTCCAAGTCCACAAAACATATGTCGACTGCTTGAGCAAACTCCCATGCCCCCTCGAGAACCCTGCTGAGGGTATAGAGCTGGTCCATTGTTCCATGACCAGGATGAAAACCGCACTGATCCTCCTGAATCCAAGGCTCAACGACCCGGCGGACTCTCTTCTCCAGCACCGTTGAATAGACCTTACCAGGGAGGCTGAGGAGTCTGATCCCCCTTTTTAAAAAGGGGGATCACCACCCTAGTCAGCCAGTCCACTGCCCCCAACGTCCATGCAGCGCTGCAGAGGTGTGTCAGCCAGGATAGTCCTATAGCATCCAGAGCCCTGAGGAACCCAGGGTGGACCTCATCCAGCCTAGGGGGCCTGCTACTGAAGAGCCTTTACAATGCTTCAGCAACCTCATCCCCAGAAATAGGCAGGTTCCCTCCAGAGTCCCCCGGCTCTGCTTCCTCATTGGAAGGCGTTTCGATGGGATTGAGGAGGTCTGAGAAGTATTCCTGCCACCAATCTGTGGCAGTTCCAAAAGCCATGTTCCAAGAGCCAGCTTCTGCACCCAAGGGTCGGACCACCGAGGTCTCCCGCTCTGGCCACTACCCGGCTCACATTGCACCCCCTTGGCCCTTCCTGTAGGTGGTGAGCCCAGGGGAAGAGGGATCCATGTCCTGACTTCGGACTGTGCCTCGCTGAGCCCCATGGGTGCAGGCCCAGCAACCAGGCGCTTGCCATCAAGCCCTGCCCCCGAGCCTGGCTCCAGGGGAGGGCACCGGTGTCTCGCGTCCATACAGGAGAAAACTTGGTTTGACGCTGTTGTTCTTCATAGGGGGTCTTCTGAGCCACGCTTTGTCTGGTCCCTCACTTGGGACCTGTTTTTCCTTGGGTGACCCTTCCAGGGGCATAGAGCCCCTGACTACATAGCTCCCAGGATTACTGGGACACGCAAAACCCTCCACCACAGTAAGGAGACGAAGGAGGGGCAGCATACATTTACTTTTGGAATTTCATCTTTCATCGGTTAATAACATTAACCGGCAAAAAAAAAGTAATTGCTGGTTTGACAGGCATATCGTTTACACCTGGTATCTATCATGCTACAGCAACTCTGATGATTCTGCTCCCTTTCGGTACATTAATAGAGCTCCACCGAAAGCAAACATTTTCTCAGGATAATTTCAATCATAATACTAAATTCATTGTAGTTTTTAAAGTATAAACAATGCATATTCAGATCATCCATGGTTTATCAAAATAATATGTCTAAAACCTTAGACGAGCACAGAATAATGGCTCTGTCATTAGACTGAGAGTCTAAGTGGGTTGACATCTTCAGTCATTTGTTCAATGGTTGGTTTTGGCTACCAACACTGTTGTTGAATCAGATTGGGGATCATTTTCTCTCCCCTTGGAAATGGCTGACCATTAGCAGATGAAACAATAACGATACAAATAGAATATAAGCTATATAGATTACAGACAGCCTGAGGCTTAAAGATTTTATAAATTGGAACCCAGCAAAGTAATGGACTGTGTATATATGGCAACAAACCTTCTTTCAATGTACTCAGGAAATCTGTTCTATGAGTACAGTGCTGTAATGCAACAACCTCCTGCTGAGGACATAAATGATAAAAGATTTATAACAGAGCCAATACTAATGGAAAACTCTGTCACCCTTTTTACCATGCTTGAAGTTTCCAATAAAAAGTACACGGAGCCATCAATAGATGTGGATGACACAAACAAACAAACAAACAAACAAACAAACAAACAAACAAACAAACAAGATCCCATTCTTGGAATATGGCTTTGCCTTTAGAACTCAGTGTATTATGCTCAGGGTGATTCTTTCCCATATTTCCTCTCCTTAAAATGAATTAATTATAAGTAAAGTCCAAGTCCAATTTTTATTTAAATGTTGTATTTTTCGCCACAGTAATCCTGGGTGTCACATTTAATACCTTACTTTTCCTTAAGTTGAATATTCACTTCATCAGTGTGTCAGTCAGGGGTGTAGTTGAGCAAATTAGTTTTCCAGTCAACTCTTTAATTACTATGATGTTGTTAAGAAACAACAGCTTCTTCTTTTCTGTCAAGATGTCCCTTGAGGCCAACAAATAATACAATCATCTCTGGGATTAGCTGTCACTATACTGAATTCTACATGGGACTCTGACTAATGCAGAGGTTACAAAGTTTACAACAAGTATATGCAAAGTGTGGGCTAAAAACTAAATTAACCTAATGTAGAACTATGATGCACAAGCTGTAATGTTGAGGCATATATATATTCCATATAAATAGACAGTAGTGTGTTATAATGAAGTGCTAGAACAGACCTTCCAAGTACAACTACTGTAACAATAAAATTAGATAAAATTTAATAAACAGCTTTCATAATTTACCAGCTAAATGTTGTTTGTGATATTATATCATCTCTAGCCAAGATCAAACTACTTGGACAAAGTCACAGACAGGTTAAATTATCCATTGTGAGAGGCATGCAGATAATTAGGCCAGACAATCATCGCTCATAGGCAGTGTAGGTGTAATGGGGGGGAGGAAGAGTAAGCAAATGTAACAATATAAAAAAACAATAAATAAAAAAAATAGATAATGATGATCTCAGGAGCAAGAAAAAGGTTGTAGAACAGTCAAGGTCTTAGACTTTGCCTCTTATTAAATTGCTGTTAAAGTATTGTCATAATATAAGTGTGTGGAAGGAACCTGGTTATAAATTCTACTTTCTTTAAAGGACATTGTTTTGAGGGCAGTTGAGGGAATAAATCAATACATTGACCAATAATACAGTGACCATCTGATAGCACTGTGTAGACGGTGTATTTCAGGCATATGTTCACATTTGTAGCAACTGATGTGAATACAAAGAGGCACTTGCAAAAGTCTCTTTTATGTTTTGGGCTATAATGGTCATTCAAAGCTAGACAAAGGATTTAATAAATGCTCTAGCTCAAATATTCCCAGATCTACAGCTTGCATCCCTTGTGGTGCAATAAAATAGAGCCATGTTCAGGGCAAAAACAACATTACTTTGGTGAGACAACAGGATGTGGAGTTGAATGTCTAATATCCATCTCAGCCACAGTAGCAAACTGGATATAGTCCATTGACTGAAACCCAAATAATGGTCTAATGCCTGTTATTGCTGCAGTTTCCTACTACATGCTGTGTGTATTATCTTATGACTTAGACCTGGCAGAATGTCATACCAGAATTGAAACCTGACTGCAAATCTAGAGACGAAATGGAGTATTTACAACACATCTTGTTGGAGTGCATCATTTGTCATAGCAATTAAATGCTATTTATTCAATACCTTAGAAGCAAGGAGGATGCAAGATAGAATGTAACAGCATTTGACTGTAAGTACACTATGCTTCCCTCCAGGTAGGGAATGCTATGACCCATATTCAAGGCAATTTTCTAAGTGAAGAATCCTGAACTGTAATTCACTGGTTGTTGGAACAGCATTTCAACTCCTATTGCTAGAGCATCTTTTCTGAATATATTGTTGTATTCTATTTATTTTGTTTCAAGACAATGGGGGGAAACCCAAGCGATAAGCGCTGTGCCACCGAATCACTGATATCTTCGTCATTAATATTATTATTGTTATTATTGCATAATAATATTAATGATGGTAATGATAACAGTGATAACAATTTCCTATCTGTTTTGTAATTGTAAACTAGAAAGAAAAATCAAGCATGCCCTCTCAGGATTAGATACGATCCATGGCCCGAGACAGTGAGCTATAAAGTTACAAAGAGATGAGAAGGAGCATTGACTCAGACACATTAGAAATCTAGGGACAGATATTCCACTATTGCCCTGTGGGCAGAGACAATTGAGACAAGACTCACACTACCATTATTGTTGATACCATAATGACATGGCACTAATAGCTTGGCAATTGGAATGGGTGGATGAGCAATCAGGCGAGGTAAGAATTGCGTGAAGGCCAGGCATACCCTTTGCTGTAGCCTCTCCCCGACCCACTTAAGCTTAACAGCAAACACCATTCTGTTTGTCTCTGTACATTACCCTCAGATGCTTGACCTCTGCAGGCAAGCTCCCTTAAGGGGTCTAGACTTTAGTTCAAGTCTCACTCTCACTCATTCACTCACTCACTCGCTCACTCTCACTCTCACACACACACATACACACACACACATATACAGATCCTCTTTTCATATAAAAATTAAAACAAAACACATTTCAAATGTCAACTAACTTTACACAAAAGTCAAAATATTGTCTTAACAAAAAGTTTGTTAAACAGTAAGGTTTTGACTGTCCATCAAAATTTGTATGGACTTCAACATCTCCAAAGTCAAAATATGTGTCCTAAATTCAATTTAAAAAAATGCTAAACTGATGCTCAATCACTACCATTACAGATGCAATGATCTAAGAGTAATGTAAGGTATGTCTTCTTGTTTTGTACTGTGTGCACTGTATTTTATAGCTTGTTGTGATTTTAAATATTCAGTGGTAATGTGTGGTTTTATTTATCCAACTCTGTTACTACTTCAGTCAAATTATTTTATTTATTTCATAATTACTCTTTGTTTAAGAGGCTAGGGTTGAGGGACTGAATATTTACGATCAGTGATACTGCTGTTGTAGGAAAACAAAATCACCAGTAGTAGTAGAGGAAGTGAATTGTTCAATGAAACTGAGCATAAGGTCAAAGCATACCACGAGAGAAAAATATCTGGAAATCCAATAGGCTGAATGTGTATGTTTTCAGAGAACACTTTCAGATTATGCAAATGCATCTGTAAAAATACTTAGAGGTGCTCCTCTGTTTTTCCTCGTGATGTGTGTGCTTGTTTGTATGTGTGTGTGTGTGTGTGTGTGTGTGTGTGTGTGTGTGTGTGTGTGCTTGTGTGCTTGTACACACACAAGCATGTGTCTCCGTGTGTCTGTGTGTGTGCAGGATATGTTGTTTGTTTCAGTGTTTTATGTTTCACGTCTCTCCCTCTTTCTCCGCCATCCTGTTGGCAAACCATCAAAAAAGCAAAACAAATGAAATTGAACTGAGTTAATTTCCCCCCTTTGATGGCCATCTTTCCTTTACTGGCTTGTTGAGATTTTGGTGCAAAAGAATCCTTGTAAAGAGTGGTGCTGCGATGCAATACGACCTTCTGTGGCCTTATATATTGATCCGCCCTATTGTTTTACTGGGTCAGCAGGAATAATAGCAGCTGACTACAGTAAATACACTCAGCAGGTAGCTTATGTTTGCTCAGTTCCAACAAATCCCATGAGCCTCTCATCTCCCAGTGCTATAAATGAGCTCTGGGGCCTGCTGAAGATGAATATGTATGATGATAAAAAAAGAAGAGAAACCTCCAATCTGCATTGCTTTCCCATTTATTGTTCAAAAGAGGGTTCATAAATAGTATCTCTTCAGCACATCCCTACCCTTGAATCCAAGCACTGTTGGAGGACCTTGACGTTGAGAATCATTCAAGCTTAGATGTATGAGTAACAAAAGTCAGGGTCTTATCAAGCATCTTGAAATGGCACAGAATGCATTTACATTTAGGATACTCTGTTTTTGTGTCATTTCCAGACTGCCTACTCTGTTCTTTTAACCTTAATGCAGTCTAGCACTGTGCCCATTCACCCCTTACTGTGTGAACCACTGCAGAAGAATATAATCACAAATCCAAATCCCTGATGTTTGCTTTGCATTCCAAAGTCTAAACATGTACCATGAAATAATTGATGAACACATTACCAGCATTCTCATGGAGCTTAACAAGAATCAAATTTTCAAACAAAATGCCCAATGTAACTTTAAAGCAATTAGTGTCAAATAACATTCGGATTGCTTCATATAGCTAAAAATTAGTTAGAACTGTGTGGTTCTAGTGGGTGTTAATTTTTTTTTTTCTTGATTGCTGTTATTTACTGATTTATTGAGGGCATACAATGTTAATAGTGCATTACTCAAACTCTATTAAACAGTCCTGATGACAAATCTATGAAAAAGTACTTAAACATTCCTGGTAAAATCAATACAATTTCAAAGCGAGTCTGTAGTTAAAAACAGCAATAATAATAATAATAATAATAATAATAATAATAATAATAATAATAATAATAATAATAATAATAATAATAATAATAATGATAATAATAATAATAATAATAATAATAATAATAACATCAGCGACATGTGTGCATTGTGTAAAAAACATTCTGATGCTGATGAGACTTGTACTTACATTCCAATGCTTTTGCCAAAGTATTTTGCCCAAGTTTTACATTAATTACAGTAAGTACCATGCTATTGGGCCTAATTTGTTGAAATATAATTGTTGGAAGAGAGTCATTATCTGTGATTACAGAGAGCCTACTCAAGCTCCAACAAGATGTATTTATCTGACTGAAATGCATTGATGAATGACATAAGCACAGTTTTAGGGCACACAATGTAACACTGTGTCTATGTATGTTTGCCCACCTCCCCTGTTGCTGCTGCTCACCATTCACCATTCATTAGTTATATTGCATTCAATTCATGATATTTTTGTCTTTTTCTGCCCAAACTCCTTGCATATTTATTTTGTTTGAATAACTCAAATATGTATTTCATGGAAATTGAATGGGAAAATGCAGTACATATACATGTAGAATTTAACATATAAATTGGAAGTCCACTTCCATGCTTTGGTATGGTACAATTCAAACATTATATGATCCTTCACCAAGTATATAGAGAGAAGGTAATTCAAAGCCTAGGCACAGCTTAAAAATGTACACAAGGTTCAAGTTAAAAACAAGTTAAAAAACATGAGCTAGAATCCTACCGTCATTACAAAGTGGTCCACCGAATGTAGTCATGCTGCAATCACAGCTGAAGCCCTCCCACTGCTGAAGACACACGCCCTGGTTGGCACATGAGTCCTCTTGGCATGTAGTACTGGGGCCTGAATATGGAGACAAACATTAAGAGGGTGAGCAGATGCCCCCAATAAGCCCACACAGCCTGCAGTAGTTTCATGTTATAATGAAATCTAATGTCACATAAGACATACAAACAATTGCCTTCTGTAAATGGATGAATACACAGAAGAAATACAATATGCTGTACATACACGACAGCATATTTTGTATTATGTCAACAAATAGGGGTACAAATGTCCACATTGTCAACAGACTGGCCGATTTAACACATTATTTACCCTTTATCATTTAATTATTCCTTGGTAATTTGGTAAAATAAACAGAACAAAACCAAACAAAAAACAAAACAAAAACAAAACTGTATAAAAAAAATACAGAAAATTTCTAAAGAAAAACTCAGATATTTTAATCGGTCAGTTCATATATGTTTATGCTTGAATTTCACAGTCTTTAGCAATTTTCATATTCAATATCTAATTTTTACACATCAGACAAAATGAGTAGACTATAGAGGAAGGCAATTACAGCTATCCTGGTCTTAGCAATAAATGTTTATTTACTAATTTGTTCAGTGTATTTTCACTATAAAATAAATGTGTTTACATTGTTTGCCCATTTTTTGCTCCTTTGTTTCTTCCTTTTTATCCAAACTGACCAACACTTTGCATTGGATTTGATCAAATGTAATTGGGATGAGTTCTCTCCCCGCTAAAAATCAGGAGCGTGTGGTTTCAAATTACCTCGAAATACATTCTTAAACTTCTGCTTTCATGTATTAAATTTCATTGTCCACACCTCTGTCCTGCATGTAATGAGGGGAAATTGTGAGATTCATAGAGACCATTATCTGACTCACTCTTTTTGTGACAGCGATGCTGCTAATGAAGGGTGGTAATGGAATGACAAAAGGTTAGTGTGGGTCATACTTTGCGGCTATGTAAAGTGACAACTACTGATAGCATTTTAAAATAACACATAATAACAACACTACTACTATGACTACTACCAGTACCACTACTACTACTACTACTACTAATGATAATAATAATAATGATAAAAATAATCATATTACACATAGTCAATAAACAATTCCAGTAAAGTACTGTATAAGCAAGAAAAGTAAGAGTAAAGGTTTTACGTTCCCTCAAGGCAGAAGAATGCAAAATTAATTAAATTGCTCAAATTGTTGTGGAAAGGCAAAATATACATCTATATTCATGTTTATACAACACATATGCCTTGGTTAATTATTTATTTAACTGTAAAATATTTGTCAGTCACATCATACTGTGTGTAATATTTTATAAGATAACATGAAATTGGACAATCTGCAATCCATTAGATAGCTTCCACCTCCGCCTCCTCTCTCTCGTGGAATTACACTGTCACGTGATTTCCCATAAAATTGCAAGAAATACATGTTACCATTTTTTGTTTTTAAGGGGTGGCGCAGGAGGTAGTGCGGTTTTCCCTGGAACCGAACATTCCTGGTTCGATTCGCGGATCCTCCTGGTTTGTCAAAGTGTTGTTGAGCAAGACACTGAACCCCTCACTGCGCTGCTAGGCCAACTGCTCACGGTTCATCCATCATGAGTTAAATGCAGAGAATGAATTTGCCCACAGGGATTAATAAAGTATACATTATTATTTTCCAACTTTTGTAACACCTTTCATTGGATGATTACTTTGGACAAGTACATGTTATCTGATTAAAAGGTCAGGACCATGAGAGAAAATGCATATTCATTAAAAAATAAGCGTAATTGCTGAAAAGTACAGACTCCAATTTAATGCCCTGCTTATATTGGAGAGATAACTTAATTACTGCAAGGGAAGAAAAGGAAAGAAAAAAAACATTGACAGGGTTTTTGAAATCATAGTTTTTTTTTTCTGTCACTCTTAATTTGTTTATTGTTTACACCATTTTTCAAGGTAAAATAAGTTGCCATCTGACTGGAGCCAATCCCAGCTGACATAAGGAAAAAAGGTGGGGTTTATATTGGTAGACAATTGATCATAGTTCATTATTTTTATTGTCATTATTATTGCAACCGTTATTGTTGTTGCTATTGGGAGTAGTAGTAGAAGATGTAGTCGCAGTGGTGTTGGTGATAGTAGTTGTAGTTCTAAGAGTCGTGTCAGTATTATCTTTTTTGGAATAATTTTTATGATGGCATGCATACATTGAATATAAATTAGAATGATCTTTAGTAGAGGAGAGCAAATCTCCATACCGTTGAAATTATATCTACTGACTTGTCTTGGAAAACTAAAAGACTGTTACAAAACATGGAACGTATAATAATGAAATATAATTCCATGTTGAACAGAAATCATACAAAATAACAATGAAATCCATGCAGAGGAAAAGGAATTTGTAATGAATGCCATGCAAATATGCAATAAATCATTTGAACTTTTAACTGAAAATAAATGAATACATAAAAATATATTGTAAGTGCAATCAAAATATGAGCCCCATATTGTTCAATTATTTCTATACAAGATGGTAAGGATCCTTGTATTTCTATGGGACTAAAGTCCAGCTGATAAAGCAGCTGGCAGAGAGGGAAAACACAATATAAGACAAAAAACAGCAGTCTAGCTAACTTGGAAATGGAAACCCTAAGGGCACAACTTTTGAAGAGGTTGGGGGAGGGGCATTTCAAATACAAAGGGGAAAATGCATATCAGACTCTGTCAATCAAATAAAGCTTTCTACCTTGCAAATCAGCTTTCACCAATGCAACTATTGTCAGCAAAATAACAGGGAGGGGAAAGAAGTAAAGTATACCAGCTGTTAGTAAGACAACAGGAAGCTAGAAGGTGGAATAACAGGAGCAACGACAACTGAAGCAGGAGTGACAGACTAAGAAATGAGGTGAATGTAGAGGCCAACCATGATAGCAAAGATGAATTGTAATCA
Organism: Fistularia tabacaria; assembly: GCA_901007705.1. Lineage (NCBI taxonomy): Eukaryota > Metazoa > Chordata > Actinopteri > Syngnathiformes > Fistulariidae > Fistularia > Fistularia tabacaria. The sequence goes on from CAAKHD010014315.1 coordinate 123,948, forward strand.
TGCTCTTGCATGGTCAGTGTACGAATAACTGGATATGTTTTAAATTCATTAAACTCAGTCGCATTCATTGTGAAAAAAAAAAAAGCATGCACTCTTTTGCAAACATAGTGAATGTCCCCGTTTCAAATTCTCAGTTGCAAACCTTCTAAATTACTCTCACCACAATCAATATATACAATAGCGTTTTCCAGCGAGGCAGTCCATCGATTCCGTGTGGCACAAATGAAAACAAGTACGACAGCCCTACAATGGGATGAATATGATTATATTTGTAATGTTGGAAAATGAAAAGATTATAAGTTGTATTCTGAAAAGAAAAGAGTGGATGATTTGAAAATTTAAACTGTGTGAGTGACACTTAAAAATAAATCAAATATTGTGTCTGTATGAGGTCCACAAATAAGACTGGGCAAATGATATTCATGCATCCAACAAAAGCCTCATACATATTTCAAAATGATTGCTTCTGGCAAACTCTCAGATCCAGTAATCATGTATAAAGCACAACAGAATAGGGATAAAATGGAAAATAGCACTAACAATACAAACGCTGTAGAGAGAATAATAAGATTATGACCAAGTGAAACCAAAATGATTGCCTCCAGAGTGTTTCTTGATGTATCTAAACACAGCACAAACATTTGTTTGGAATGCCGAATTGTATGTCTACAATGTACACAAGAAACAAAGGTCACTTACTTGGTTTGGGTTAACTGTATATTTACCAGTGTATATGTGTGTGTTTGTGTTTGTGTAAGAGTGTGTGTGTGTTTGTGTGTGTGCGCATGCACATATGTGGATGTGTGTGTGTTTGCATGCTCTCAAAGCTGAGAAGCACAGTACCTGCATGGTGTCACAATGAAAGCACAATTTTCCTTGAGTGATCATGAGAATGTAAATTGGAACAATTAAAAAAGGAAAATATAAAAAGCCTTTATCAATTAAATTGATTATAACGAAGGCGTTCCTATGGATATAATTAAGCTATTTATTTCTAATACATCTATGATTATTGAACCTATAAAATTCCAATATGATTCCTAGTTTGACCATGTCAAATCTCAAGAACAACAAAAAAGTTTGTGAAGTACCGAATGTGTCACATTATTAAGTTGGCAGATGGCTTACCCTCGCATCCCCTCTCTATCTGCCCAACACAGTCAAGAGCATCTGACATCAAGTCTGGAAGGCGACCATTGAGATCCACTGAAGCCAGACAGCCTTGAAATCCCTCCTTGGCATGCACCAGTTTGGGCAGATCCTTGTACATCTCTTTCGCCACCCCACCAATGTAAAGGTTCCCTGTGCAGAAAGGACATATATAACAATACTGACCTCTGCTGGATATAAAAATAGGTACCAAAAGTATATAGTGTTCAATTATATGAATTAATTTCCTTGCTGTTATTTGAAGTACATAATTTTAAGGCGCCTCTGTTATAATGATTGATTTTTATAAAAATAAGAGGTAAGATATCTTAATTACTATTCAAGTTGGGGAAATCTTCTTTTGCAAGTGAAGTAGTTCTGAGAGGAACAGTTGTTTTGTGCTGTTATATTTTTTACACATTTTAAAGTTACCCTTAACTGGAGTTCTTTCTTTACTGCCATTCATTACAGATAACAATCCAAGCCCCTAGGTCTAACCAATTACTGCATAGCCTTAATTTTCAAATTACCTTATCCACAACCTTGCTCTACACTTAAGCTTAAGCAAGACCTCAGAATTGACACTGCACAATATTGGGAATGTCAATATATCCCCATGAGGACAACTGGTCCAGGTAATGTCTACTTTGATTCCAAAAATGGCCTACAACAGATAGAAAAATGTAGAAACACACACACACCAACAGTACTACTGACTAAACAGTTAAGGTAATGTAGCTCAAGGGCTTCTCACTGGTGATAATGACGAGAGGGCCAGGTGCTGCTTTTTCCATCCATGCCCACTGCATTTATCCCAATGGCTCAACCCCCAAGTCATAAAAATGCTTCCCTAACCCTTAGGTTTATTTTGGCCAAAATTGGATGAAACACACTGAAAAATGACAATAAGAAATAAATAAACACATACATTGAAATTATAATATGACGTTTGTCTACACACCCTTCAGGTCCAGGTTTCTGGCTCCTGTGGTAGTCTGTGTTGTAATCTTTGTGTCGATCTTCACAGTGTGAAGGTTGTTTGTGTCCCTGGAGATTACGACATTGTGCCAGTGGTTGTCATTCAGGGGCTTGTTGGAATTGCCTTTGATCAAATGGGCTCCATTTCCCAAATCAGATACATAATGCAGGTACCTGCAGTAAGACATTAATAAAATCAGTCTCTGACAGAAATGAAAATACATGAAAGTATGGCATCATGTTATTGTATCCCTTAGGATGTATATCCGATGTTACCACCCTTGCCATCAAACATGCAACAGAAAACATTACCTTTATGACTTGAATACTAAAAGCAAAAGAGGAATATTAATGATGGTCCTAGACCAACAATGTGTGAGTGTTTGGTACTCATTTGTTTATTGTTGTTACCCATGCATTTGCTCAAACATGTGAAGATATCGCCATCAAACAGAGCAGCTGTCTGAATTGGAGCTTAACTATTGCAAGGCTGCAGAGCTGAGAAAGGTTATGGGCTATTCAAAACAAATTAGTCTTCAGTTTTTTGGATTTATGGGCTATTTACAATGGTTATGCTCATTTTAATTAAAATGTATGAGTTTAATGTTTTGCAAACTAAATAATACCAATATCTTGAGGCATTATTAAAAAGAGGGTCAGTCTTTAGTTGTATTTAAGCATAACACAATCCACATGCACCTGATTCCCTTTTATGTCAGGTATATATTTTGCCTGTGTGAACATTATTAAGGACAGTCATAGCCAAAAGCCCTCTCAGTAAATATTCTGGCAAAGAGACGATAAGAAAATAATTTGGAATACGTATGTAATGGGATAAAGGCTGTCAAGAATTAATTATGTTTGGAAACTGCCATGGTATGAAGAGTTGCATTAAAACCTCAATCCATTTATATTCAGATTCTGATATCAATAAACATCTTTCCACAGTTGTGTAGGATGAAAAAAACTTTACAGTGGCATTAAGCTTTTCATATTTGCCTTACTCTTCACTGATGGCAGGTACAGTGGGTAAACACTAAAATGCACTAAAATCCCCAAATTAAACAAAGCCTGTGGACCCTTTAAGTTAGTGTTTTTTGACTGTGGGTAGATCAATTTTACACAATCGACTCACACTTACCCTTTAACTAACTCCACCACAATGAAGTCATTTCCATCTCCACTGTTATAGAGGATAAGACCATCAGATGATGTGGTTTTAAACTGAAAAAAAAGGTGCATGGAGTAGTAGGCCTGCAGAGTGGTGAGGGTTACATAACTGGAGCGTGACTTAAAGGTGACTGGATCAGCAATGATATTCTTGAATCCAATCATGGCATTGAGTTCACAGTAATCAATGTCACCATTTTTACAGAGGTCTATGTAGGCCATTCCATTGAAGGACAGACTCTGGAGATGGCCAATGAAGTTGGACGGCAGAACGGCAAAGAAGCGCCTCTCTGTCACAATGCCTGTCTCAATGTTATGGAACTCCAGCTGGGTGTGGTCACCTGCCATTTGACCTTTGATCAGCAGAGGGGGGAAGGGAGAGAGTGATGTTGGTGGACAGAGCCATTGGACAAATGATGACTCATTTGTCAAATACACATCTCACACAGATCCAGATAACAAAATGATCATATATCATATGTTATATCTAATATGTGCAAAGAATATTCTTTAATTATTGGTTTATTTAAAGAAGATTCAGCACTAAATATTTTGTTAACAATAGCTTGGAAGAACACTCTTTGCACACACAATAAAGGGTCTATAATTAAAAAAAATCCACTGAAAATTAAGAAGAAAAAAAGAAAGAAATCAGAAATACAACTAGGCAGCCATCACAATGCACAATGAAAGATAACAATAGTTGCAAGGTTCAACCCAAAAATGTCACTCTACACAAACATTTACAAGAGTGAAATACTAATCTGTTACAAGAATGGAGACATTAAAAGTACCTTCCACAGGCAGCAGATCATCTACGGTCAGTTTTAAACTCTTCCCCCTCCTGAACACACGAACTGTGTGCCACTCATTATCATTCAGATTCTGACCCGCAAAAATAGTCTCTGGGCCTTTGCCTGCAGAACAGTCCAAATAGTGGTTAACAAATGTATGTAAAAGTGCAACTAAACATAAAATAGACAGAACATAAAAAGAGGAAAGAGTGGTTAGGCAGGAAAAATGAACATTAACAAAGTGAATGGCCCATGAAACACATAATTTTAAATTGTTTTGGCCAAGTGTACCATTAGATACTTATAATAATTTTCACATTTCTCAGTCGAGTCCATTCTTCTCGAAACCAAGATCACAACGTCTTTAATCATAAAATGGCCAGTAAACTCTTAATCTAAGCAATTGTTTTGCTGTAAAATAAGTATTGTGACTGAGGGTCACTTTATTAAAGAGCTAAAGAATGTAAACTTATAAAAAGCTAGTGTCCTCTCTCAGATCACTTCAACTTTTCCTTTACACCACATGGTGGCAGCAGATAACTTCCAATAGCTGTACAACAGAGAAAATCCCTTGATAAGGCAATTCTCAACATCCTTTCAGATCTAAAAACTGTACCATCTAGAATTTGATTTTAATTTTTACTCAATGAAACAAAACAGAACACAGAAACAATTATTTCAATTGATAAAGGTAGTTTACTTGACAGTAAAGATGGGGTTTGAAAACAAAAGTGAGAGACTAATGTCCCTGGAAATCCAGTCACACACAGAAAAGCATGACTGAAATGGTGACACTAAAACTGATATTACTTATCATCATATAGACAAAGTATATTTTAATGACTGAATCATGATGCCCTTTCATTGTATTCCATTGTAAATAATTCCTTGTGATAGTGTCAGGTTAATGTCTGTAAAAATGTATGTTGATATTTCATTCATTGTGGAACTGCTAGAAGGTAGTAACAGAAATACTACAAAGGATTGCATTGGCAAAGGACTTCAAGGACAATCAAAAACAGTTTCACAAACAAATCTGGAGAATTGCTCTGAATCTCTGTGATCACATGAGCAAGGAAAGTCCTTGCAAGATGGCATTCAGCTTTTAAGATTCCAACATTGGTCCAAATGGGGCAAGTCTTTCATGCAGCCTGTCTTGGGGTGACACAGACTTTCTATTCACGCAGCACCAGTGTTTTACTGCTGAGCATACATTTCTAAACAGACCAATGAGGGTTTTCAATTCTGACTGTGCTATGGGGAGCATCTTAGATGGCTTTGAGATTCATTCCCTGAACCCCTTTAAGGCTATTTATTTCTGCCCTTTACTGCGATCTTCAAAGTCCTTCTGCAATGCATATGCAAATCTGAGGGTGCCAAAGTACCAGGACACAGTCAGTCTTAGCAGCACAGTTCTGCTGTGTAAGGACTAAACACCAGGGCGGGATTGAAACCAGATGACTGGTGAGGGATTACGGAGGAGAGATATGAAATAATGGGATGGAGTTGGGCTTGGAGGTGTGCTTGATCTTTGCCTTCTATCATTCTGTCCGTGTTACTCTCAAAGGAGGGAAGAAAATGGAAAAAGGAAAAAGGTCATTCATATTAAAAAGCACATTCTTCCATTTACTACCATTGCGTGTCAGTTAATGCAAGGGTTTGTTTGTGGTCCCAGCAACCACCTGGAGGACAGACACCACCAGTTTTATCCCAACCTGTGCTGCTATCTCTTTAGTATCCTCAGTGATAGCGATCTATCTGCAGTGATGGATCCACGGTGATCTCATCCTGCCTCATTGAATCCAGACCCAAGAGGCTAGTGGAGAAGTGTGGCAGAGGACAGCACAAGAAAATGTGATTATACAGTCAATCAACTCTGGCTACCCTGACCATGACTCACTCAGGTTGAGGAAAAAGTGACTCTATCCAAGCAACCGACTATTGTTGCTGTAAAAAGCAGACATCAAAGTCAATGCATGTGGCAAGGAAGGCTTAGTAGGTCATGCTTGATGACCTATTTGTCCAAAAATGCCATGCTGAAAAAAAATTATGTTCAATCAAGAATAAATTAAATGGAATAGAATTACATGGAGAAACAAATTAGTTGTATCTATTTACAATTTCTATACTTTGAAAATTATTGAAGCTGGAAAAAATAATACATCAAAGCAGTTTTATTTTATTTTATTAATATTTTCCACAGGGACCACTCTCTGAAATGTCATTGTTTGTGAAAGCTTTTAATTAAATTAAATGATATTTGTTTATTGTGGTAGTGAGACAACATGTTCCATTTATTGTTTAACTACCATGGCAACTATAAAGGACACTATCATAATTCAAGTGCAATTTTAAGAATATTTTGACTTTTTCCTTTCACTGAAATTAGGGTTTAGATAAAGGATAGAGAATTCCAATCTGAACAGAGCGGTTTAGAGCAAAATAACATCGCCATTTACTTCAAGCAGAAAGTTAATTTACAGTGCCACCATTTTTAGAATCATTATTTCCTGACACAATCATCAAATAATCCGGATTTAAAATCCAATCTCTTGTTTTCACTTATTAAGAAACCCTATTTTAAGCTACTAAGCTGAAGATCTGATTACTCAAGATGCATTTTGTGTGTTTTTAGGTTCAAAGAAACAGGATTAATGTATTTATATAATTTATCCTTAGTACAAAGGGGACATTCATGTATTTCTCTTAAACTGAATGCAATAAAAAAGTAAAATAAGACCAAAAAATGTGTGTCCTTGTTTTTTTTGTCCAACAAGGTTGAAACAATGCTTACAACATTCATTTTGGAAGATTACTGTGTCCTGGCTCTCATGCAAAATGTGATTAAACTACAGTTCAACCTTATGGCCATGGTGAATAAGAATTGTGTTCAAATAACAAAGATCAATCTGTCACAAGTTTTTAAGTCTTTATATTTATTTTGCATCTATTATTCTACATCTATTAGCAGTGTTGAAGTCAGAGTCGCAATGCTTTTTTCAGACAGCTCTAGGCAGCCCCAGGGAGCTGAGGCCCCTAATTGACAGTGATGTGTTCTTTGAATTGGTGTTGAAGTTTTTCATTCACCAAGCTGACCAGAGCTGCAGCACCTGACAAGACACATTAATTAACACAAAAAAGAGGGCAAAAATAACATAGGGAGAAAATGTGAATAAATTAAAAGCTAATTCTTCATGAGGGGAAATGCAGGAGCCTAACACAGTTCTTTCCAAGAACTCAAACACATTGTTATGACACACTGAATTTGTTTCTGTTCCGTTTATATTAAATACATTGTTATTAGAGTTATTGATTGAGAACTGTGTTCCTGTGATCATGCAATGTTATGAGTGACAAATACACATATATACACACACATACACGCACCCAGACAAACATACACACACAAATACACACACTATATAAGCTGTAAATATACCGTAAATTCTTGTACATGTAGTCAGTAAGTAGGAGTTTTACAAATGATTTTGATTAGGAGGAAGTTTTACACGCAAAACAACTGCTGGATTATTTCCCAATTTTCATCGCAAAACAATGATTGTCATCACTTTTGTCCATTTTGGCATTTTAATGCTGATGCCTCAAACAATTCTTTCCGTAGCATTTCTTTAACATATTTATAACTACCAACTACTGAAGAAGCACTCTAACACTCATCTTTTGAAGAAAAAATTACAAGTTCACCCTCAGTGAATAAATTATTTTTTTAGCAAAGGAATCATTAAATATAGAAATTCATAAGGGTGGAAATTAATGGAAAACATTTTAGCTTAGATTATGCCTGCATACTGTCAACATAAACCGAGAATGACATTTTGAAGCATTGAAAACAGGAATTAGAATTAGGTATTTTATTTGCACACACGACAAGAGGTGCAATCCAAAATGCATGGAAAATGCTATTTAGCATTTAGAAAGGTGTTAAGAAAGGCTGGCTTGCCAAGGCATGTCTAAAGGTCAAATTACATTGGTTACACACACACACACACACACACACACACACACACACACACACACACACACATAAACACATATATATATATGTGTGTCTCATATATATATACACATGTGTATATATACACATGAACATTACATTGGTTACACACACACACACACACACACACATAAACACATATATATATGTGTGTCTCATATATATATATATATATATACACACACACAATTAATATATATATATATATATATATACATATATATATATATATATACTGATATACATATGAACATTTGTCATACCAGCCTTTGTTTCTCAAAGAGGCAATGACCTTTAAATACAATAATGAGTCCAAATAACCATAACCATGTCTTCAAAACTGTTCCCTTTGCACAGTACTCCATAGCACATCTAAAACTGTGCCACTGCATTGATAATTTCTTTCACTGCGAATGTCATTAAATGTGGCTTGTGCCGTATGACTCCAGGTAACTCTATTGTGTATTCATCTTGTTTTCCTAAATTATTGAAGTCAAGAATATTTACTGCAGGGATTATTTCAGCATACTCTTGTTTTACTAAGTACAAACCCGAATTCCAATGATGTTGTGTAAAACATAAATAAAAACAGAATGCAATAATCTTGCAAATCACTTCCAACCTATAAATTGGGTATAAAAGGAGCATCCTCGAAGGGCTCTGTTGTTCACAAGCAAGGATGGGGTGAGGTTCACCACTTTGTGAACAACTGCATGAGCAATTGGTCCAGCAGTTTAAGAACAACAATGTGCAATTGCAAGGAATCTAGGGATTGCATCATCTGTGGTCCATAATGTCGTCAAAAGATTCAGAAAATTAGGAAACATCTCTCAGTGAAAGCGACAAAGCCAAAAACCAATATTGATTGCCTCTGACCCTCAATCCCTCAGACGGTTTGCATTAAAAACGTGGCTTCATAGTAAAAGAGTGTGGGTACTCGACTGGCCTACCTGCAGTCCAGATTCGTCTCATACTGAAAGATTAAGATGGGCAAAATACAAAAACAGAGACCTCGGACTGTTGAGCAACTGATGTTGTACATAAAGCAAGAATGGGAAAGAATTCCACTTACAAAGCTTAAAAAAATGGTGTCCTCAGTTCCAAAACGCTTATTGAGTGTTGTAAAAAGGAATGGTGATGTAACACAGTGGTAAAAATGCTCCTGTCCCAGCTTTTTTGGAATGTGTTGGAGGCATCAAATTCAAAATGAGTGAATATTTCAAAAAAACAATAAAGTTTATCAGTTTGAATATTAGATATCTTGTCTTTGGAGTGTATTCAACTGAATATTGGTTGAAAATGATTTGCAAATCATTGTATTCTGTTTTTATTTATGTTTTACACAATGTCCGGACTTCATTAGAATTGAGGTTTATCAGACAAAACCACTAAATATATATTTTCATTATTTTCTAAATTTTTGGTACTCCTCTGTGAGGCATGTAAATAAAAATCACATATAAAATACATTAAATAACATAGTAAAAAATAAAAGCTCACTGTGTATTTTATTTTCTCTTTAAATGGCCTTACCAGTTCATAACTAGTGTGGCATCATGTGCAAAAAAAAAAAAAAAAGATATCCCATTTTTTTTTTAAAGAAAAAAAAACAAGGGATATCACCTGGCGATGGAATACCCTTCTATAGTGTACATATTTCATCAGTTTAAAAGATTTGTTAGAAATTACTCTAGGGGAGATTTAAGCTTACTATGCTTAGCACAGAGCAAGAGGATATTAGAGTAGATGGCGTGAGAGATGAGGATACAGAGAATAGGGTTAGATGGAGAACGTTGATTCGCTGTGGCGACCCCTGAAGGGAAAAGCCGAAAGGAAAAGAAGAATGCGCAGCACAGAGCAAACAACGTCTGGGCCGGATGCTGTGTCAGTAAGGATTATATTGCAGCGGACACTAAGGGGCGTGGCCTCTCACACGGGACCAAGGGCTGGGGGTGTGGTTAAACTGTATATATACAGAGTGTTCCCAAATGTTCTCTGTGTTAATTGTTTTGGTTGTATATGGTGTATAGATTAAAGTTTGATCTCCTCCAGGACTCTGCCGTCATTTCCTTGCGCACACACCACACTGGTGATCCCGACGTGATGATGTCCGACTCAAAGGAAATATGCAACTCTACCTTGGCCACTTCGCCCCACCTTGCACAGCTGGCTCTGCCTATCGGGGTCGTCTGGCAGATCGACCCAGCTACTTGGTTCCAACACGCGGAGGTGATTTTCCACGTGCGTGGAATTGTGTCGGAGGATGCAAGGTAATTTTTGGTCCTTGAAGCGCTGAACCAACAGACCACCAGGCGGTCCATTGAGTTATTGCGCGAGCCCTCATGCAGGGCAGATATACCACGTTACAGAGTTAGCTGCTCCAGATATACAGTCTGTCCACCACGGAGCAGGTGGACAGGCTACTTTCCTTGTCCAGTTTGGGCATCGGGTCAGCCATGGGCCTTATGGAGAACATGTTGTCGCTACTGGGATCCGACAATGGCAGATTCCTTTTTCTGCGTGTTTTCCATTAGCAACTTCCGGCCCTGTGCGCGCGATCCTGGCAAACTCTCGGTGTCTGGCTGACGGCGATTACCGGGGTCTGCCTGAGGAGGCTGACCACATCCTACTGACGACCAGGAAGAGCGGCGTCAGGAGTGGGATGTCGGAGCCCTCGCAGACGGCGCCAGGACACACGAATGCAGCCATGGTGGCCAGGGTGAACGTCCCGAGAAGATGGAGGACTGGCCTATGCTTTTTCCACCAGCGGTTCGGCAGCAGGGAATGGGTCCGACAAAATAGGAGCGGCTGTGGGCGCCGGCAGACACGGTGGCTGATTTCCCTCGCCCGGCATCAGTCAGGGCGTTGCGGAAGCTCTTGGGGATGGTGAATTTTTCTAACCGGTTCCTCCCTCACGCTGCCCATCTCCTCCAGCCGCTTTACAGGGCTTTGCGGTCCGGATGGGCGAAGAATGCGGTTGTCTGGACTCCGGAACGGGTTCACGCTTTCGATGGGGCTACACGTGCCTTAGACAACGTGCTCCTTCTCACCCACCCCATGGACAACCGATGCGTGTGACATTGCCGCTGGGGCTGTGGTGAAGCAGTGGGTGGCGGGCATCTTCGGCAGCCCCTTGCGTTCTTTTGCCGCTAATTGTGAGATCGTGAACGCAAAAGCAGTGTTTTTTGACAGGGAGTTGTTGGTCCTGCATCTGACAACAAGGTATTTCCGTTTTCTTCTGGAAGGCTGCGCTTTCACGCCTTGGTGGACAACAAGCCGTTGACTTACGCCATGTCACGTGTAGCTCATCAGCAGCAGTTGCGGATTGTGTGTCGCGGGTTCTTGTATGCCCTGTGCATGTCGTGATTGATTTCTCATCTATGGCCGCCGACCAGCCCAGAGACGCGGATGTCCTCGCCCTGAAGTCGTCACACACTGGACTCAGGATGGAGGATGTGGCAGTGCAGGACGGTATCCCTGCCCTCCTCTGTGACATCTCTATTGGCCGGCCCCCCCGGTCGCTCTGGTGGCTTGGTGTTGTCAGGCTTTTGACTCGGTAAGCTCGCTCTCGCACCCAGGGGTCCAAGCTTCAGTGAAGCTTTTGCGTGTGAAGTTTGTCTGGCCAGACGTTCGTAGAGATGTCAAGGAGTGGGTGGCCGCTGGCGTGGCGTGACACTGGATCACGCACTGGATCGGTTGAAGCCAGCACACAGGTGGGCAGGGAAAGTTGTTTCTCCTTTGCAGGTTCCTTGCCATGGTCGCCATCCATCCAGGACTCCAGCACCACCTCCACAGATCCAGTGTCCGATGTCCCCTGATGTCGTGACTGAAGGCCACCTAAGCTGTTTTGGCAGGTTGATCAGGCCTCCTGGCAGGGACTCTTTGTTGCCTTTGTGGCCTCTCACCCTGGGACTAATGGCCTGGGGGTGTGCTTAAACCATATATCAGGCATTGTTTCGGTTGCTGTGTCTGGATTAAAGTTAGAATTCCTCCACGACTCCGCTACTATATATTTAGCTTATGTTATAGGCAGGAGGAGGTGCAAAGGCCAATAATGGTTTTAGGCATATGTGAAAATGCAGTCGACGGAGTAAACGTGTTTCTTTGCCTTCCTACAGTAGCTTAGAGCTTTACAAGAAGATGTGTGAAAAGCCCTACAGTGCTCTACAGCAGGGGTCCCAAAGCACTGGTCCCTTAACCGGTCCGCAAAGAAAATCTTTTCTTGGTACAAATTCTATTTTTTTCATTAGGCCTTCCAGATCTTATTGTGAAAAACGACTGTTTCTGCCTTCGCCTTACTGCCGCACATAACGCTGTCATGCCATTTCACACATCAGCTACCACAAGCTAGCCCTTGAAAAAAATGAGACAGAAACAACAGTCACTGAAGAGCTATTTCATGAGGAAACGAGCAAACAATGACACCGCAGAAGCGCCGCAGACTGCCAGCAAAAAGAAAGCTGCATTTGAAAGAAAACATCAAGATTCCTACCCAAATTACAGGTTGATTTGACAAGTGATACACAAGCTCGACGCCCACTATGCATTATTTAACTCCCATCACCCCCAGTTTGGACCGTCAAGTAGCGGGGAAACAAGCCCAGGGCTCCCACAAACTCTAGATTATGGTGAACTAATATTATACTGCAACATTATTGTAGTTGCCTATTATAAAGTGTAATCGTTGGATTCAGATTAAATACTCTGAACTGACAAAAATGTTTAATCATTTGAACCCCCACGCCTCTAACCGGTCCGCGGAAACATTTTCATGCATAAAACTGGTCCCTGGTACAAAAAAGATTACAGACTGCTGCTTTACAGCATTCAAACTATCTCCTTAACTGTACCATAACAGATTGCTGAAAAATTAATGTTCTTAATGAAGTTGTGTGGTTTTCTTATAAAATATAATGATACATTTATTGTTAGCATGATTTATCTTAAGAATTCAACTTTTTTTAATCTACTTATTTATTTCAAAAATAAAGTAATTCTTCACTTAATAATAATAGATTGCATGGTATGCATTTTATGGATATCAAGTAGGTTTTGTAGACTGAGACTCATCTGATAAAATTTTAATTATACACATCGATACAATATGTATGGTGTCTTAAAAGTTATATGCTTTTACATGACTTTTGTATACTAATGTTATAATCTTGCCAGAATGAAGAATGCAAGAGGGTCTCTTATGTTCATCAACAGCCCCTTAGTGTGTAGAATTACAGCCAACCACAATGTTGGAAAGTGCATTTAAGCCCCTCTTCAGCTCAAAATGTCTTGGACCTTTTTCCACATGCAAGAGGCTGCATATCTCTGTGTATTTTGATGTGTTTGACACGAGAAGACTATTTTAACATCCATGCTAAAAGTAATTTGTAGCATCTTATTTACTAATATATTTATGTGTTCACTTATTTATTTGTTTGTTTATTTATGTGTGTATCTCAATGCTGGTGAAATACTCAGCAGACAAAACTGAGAAATGATTTAATGTTGTAGTGCTTGGAGGCATCTATTGTTCAAAGGTTGATTTAAAAAAAGGGCATTTTAATAGAATGAAAACTGCAGCATGCGAGAGAAACAGCCTCAAAATAAGAGGAGGCCAATGTAATAAGTATCCTGAAAATCCTACATACATGTTAATTTCAGCCTTGTTCCTTCACGTCTCTACTTCCCTCTTACCTGTACTTTTAGAGCAGATATAATTAATGGTGCATTGAGAACATGTGACTATTTTAAATGCCTACATAATGCCATATAATGCAATATCTATTAGCTGCAGCGGAATGGAGATTAATCTAGTAGAGGTGCAGTGACTGGATTTCCAATGGGACATTTGATTTTTCAATGATGTATAATGGTTGTAGAAAGTGATTTTTTAATCCACCGTCCTTTAAACTTGAAATCATACTACTTCTAGAAACTTAGACATGAATGTCCAGAAACAGTTGTAGAAGAGAAGATATGGGAACAGTAACTTACTGGTAGAACAGTTAATCCTGACACAATCTAGATGGGGAAGAATAGATAAGAGATAAATTCATCTTTCAACGATACACCTGCAGACATCATGAAAGTAAATATTCCACATCTCTGGGGACAAACACACGGACACTGCCTTCCCTCTGATGCTCTCAGCCATCACTCTGAGCTGCAGTGAGATGGTAGAAGCATTATAGTTGAGTTGAGCAAGATGAGCACAATATTGCTAACAGGAGAGCATATCAACAAATTAATGAGTCTCTAGTACAATTTGTGTCAAAGTATGTATCTATGATACACGGTGTTGTGTTTTATTTGAAAAAAAAAAATCATTATTTTTTACATTAAACAGCTGAACTGAACTGAACAGCTGAATTTCAAGGTGTAAACCTCTATGAGAGCATCAGATCTTGGTCAGTGTCAAGACAGGGCAAATTGTGGGGACATGGTAAATCTCCTATTCATCTTTTATCTTTTCAAACTTTTCTGTAAACTGTAACACAGTGATTTGAGTGTGTTTAGGTATTTTATGAAAGTTACCCACTATTAAACATTACTTAATTATACGAAGAGAAATCCTCATTCATGATAATAATTTTCTTTTTTAATAAATAAGACATTATGTCTAAACCATATTGTATGTTAAAAGCATCTCATTAATAGACAAATGCACTTGATGATATTGCTTTCATAATTTCAATGTTAAGTATACAATTAAGTGCAAGAATTAAATATCTGTTAGTTACCCATATCATCAAGTTTAAAATGCAAAGACGCTGTAAAAATAGTTAGATGTGCGTTTATATGATTATATATTACGATGTCAATGAACTTTTAATATAGATTTTACAAAGCCAGTTGGGATTAATTATGGCACTAAGAGAGTCTATTATTTGCCTGCATTTTGCAACATTATCTGAAATGAGGATTATCTGGGCCATTGAACATCTCCCGAAAAGCCTTGCATTAGGTTCTGCTCGAGTTGTCAACTTGAGCTGTGAAGTACATTTGAAAACAAAGTCAAGCCTTATTTTGGTATTAATGGTTTTCGTATGCATGCATGCATTCATATATCAAATAAATCCCTTTTAGTTTATGAAATCATTTAGAAGGGGTGAATCCACCATATGTAAAGTACATAAGGAAAAATGAGGCTTGAATTGAATGTTAAGCAAATATGAGCTAGTGTTTAACAGATGCATTTAATAAAGTCTTGTCTTATGCTTTTCATCTGGCTTCATTTATACATTGTTTGTATTTAATTGAGAGCTATAGAAATCAAAAACTATTGGCACTGTTTATAAACTGTGTAGAATGAGTGATTTTTTGGTGTATCATGTTTGACTTGTCTAAAAATAAATGAACAAGTTATTAACACATATCTATCTCAATGTATTTCTGGATTATTGAAATTATATCATATAACAGTCATTTACAAAGGGGAAGATTTGAGATTTACTGAAAAAGTAGTCCACAAACTAACCTATATTCATATTTATGATTGATAACTTTGAGCACACAACAGATATTGACAAGAGTTCTTTCTCTTATTTTTCATTTTACCTCTTGTTTTCTCATACTCTGCTCTGAGATAGATGACCCAGATCAAACCCCTCGCTATCTTCCCATTTGGCCCTGCCTGTCGTGTGTTGTCAACCATAGCAGAAAAGTGGTAGCAAACAGCCAGGGACCAGCACTCGCCTATCCTTGCAGGGAATGCTCTACTCTTTACAGCATGAATGAAAAAATGGCTTTCAGGGCTCATGGCATGGGACAAACCCCTAGAGTTGTCCAAAATAATTTCAGAGAACTACAAACTATGGTGCTGCTTTGTATATCGGACAAAATTTATTTGCAGTTGCAAGAATCAGGCAGGCAACCATGTCGATGTGTGGCGCTGTTTTCCTATAAGGGTTGATCCTTCTCTGCCAGACAGCAGATACAGACGGTCCACTTTGTATGCATCACTAAGCAACTTCACTTAGGAAGCCCATTTCTGCTTAGCCAGTGGAAAGGTGAAATAGATGGCTATCATTTGTGTAGCGTTGCTCTGTTTGAGAGATATCAAATATTTCACAGGCATCAATGGATTCTTTCCTGGGCAGACACATAAACATTCAAAAGCTTTTACACTCACTAGAATGCTTGTTCCCTTTTTCCTAAATTTTCTGCTAAATTAAGAGCAATGTGTATGGTACTGTTTATTAATGACAGTATGTTGATAACGTATGTGCTATGCATCCACAAACAACAATATAGGTACAAGGGTTAAATGGGAAGTATATATATACCTGTTCTATTAAAAAGTCAGTGGACCAGTTGGTTACATCTCACCATTATGCACTACATTAAGATAGCGAACAATCACCCATGAGGCTTTATGACATGACAAGTTTGCTTCCTCTTTAGAGAAACAACTGTGTTCTGAGGCAATGAGTAGGATAAAGCACCAGGAAAGAATACAGAGGCATTTTTTTAAAGGTTTTCCCATTTAGAGCAATACAGTTGTTCATCTGAGTTTAGTTGACAGAATCAGTGGTGAGCATTCCCAGCTGGGCAATGGCAGCCGTGTGTTCAACTGGCAGTAAGCCAAGAGCCGCAGACTCTTGCCATTGAAAGTTTTTACACCATCTCCTTCTATTCAAAATTGTAAAATAAATAAAATAACAAGTATTTTAGAGTAAAAGTGTGTGTGTGTATATGTGTGATTGTATGTGCATGTGTGTGGGTATGCATTGTTTGAGAGTTGTCGACCTTAATTCAGTTTTATTTGAGGCATAGCTTTGCTGCTGCCAGTCGCTATATGGTCGAGGCATTACCTAAATTGACAGTCAGGCGGACACGACCGCTCTCCAGCTCTAGACGCAGGGTGTCAGTAGAATCCCGAGAAGTGGTAGCTATTAGAATGCCATAAGCTCGCTGGGAACGGAAACGCAGAGACACATCTTCAGCTTCTGTGTGCATCACCACTGGCAGCTGGACCTTCATGAACTTACTGCCATCGTAGCTAAGGACAGTTGCCTCTGCAAAGAGAGAAGAGAAAGAAAGAAGTAAATAAAGTGAAAATTAGGAAAATTAGTGCAGCAGTTAAAGTCACAATGAGAGTAAGTTCATTTTCAAATTAGGTGCAATGAGCGAGTTTAATTAAGGGATGTGACTTTTAATTTGAATGAAAAAGTACATTACAGAGAAAGCACTGAGATGTGAAAATAGCTTTGCGATTGGAAAGTCATCATATAATAAGGACCAAAGCCTGAATGTTTTGAAT
The DNA here is from genome assembly GCA_901007705.1 of Fistularia tabacaria. Taxonomy (NCBI): domain Eukaryota; kingdom Metazoa; phylum Chordata; class Actinopteri; order Syngnathiformes; family Fistulariidae; genus Fistularia; species Fistularia tabacaria. The sequence continues at coordinate 141,313 of CAAKHD010014315.1, forward strand.
ATGAATATGATTCAAAGAAAAACTACAGTCTAAACTGTTAATCTATAGTCTCCTTTTGAGTTTCATTGGAGTGGCTTCACAAAAAAGTGCTTTGCAGGTGTAGAGAAGATGAAAATTCATGGCACATTGACAGCAGAGTAAACCACCCTTTGATTGTTTATCAATTCAACAATTATCTCAATTTCAAGCTTGAACCACAGGGTTGATTCAAAACTCGTCACCAAGAAAGTGACTCAAAAAATGACAAGGATGCGGGTACAGTCTGCCAACCATAAGTAGCTTGTAAAAAACATGTGCATAGACTTGTCACAGGTCTAGCATTGCACAACAATATGTGCTACGGCAGACAGCTACGTGATGTGTCTTCATCGAATGAAATGAAATGAAAATGACATTGGCTGTGAATAGAGAGCTTTTTGGAGAAAAAACAACAACAAGCAAAACAAAAAAAAAAATCACTCAAAATGAATTCAAAGGTAATGATGAACACAAACTCAAATTATTTTTATTTTTCTTTCAAGTAATAAGCGTCAGTCCGGAGAAATGCCGGAAAGATTCTTCATCACTGGAAGGGTTTATAACAGCATATCCAGGAGTGTAACTAAACCGCAACCCAATAACAAAGCCAATATTGGTATTGCATTGCTGAGATAGATGCTGAGTTGGGAGGGCAGGGAGATGGAGAGGGCAGGGAGATGGAGAGTTGTTGGGAGATGAGGTTTCAATGTACACACACCACCTCATCACCACTTCCTCATCACACAGAGCCAATGTCACATCCATCCCCTGGGGTGACTCCGTCACATTCCTCACCCAAATCCAATTTCTCCACGCCCTCCTGGGGAATGCTGCAGATGACAGGGCTGTGTGACAAATGAGTCCTCACTGCTAAAATGCCTGCTTCCTGCCAGGCAGCTAAACAAAATAGCTGTATTTGGAAATAGTTAGATATTCTCAGGAAGAAGTTTCAGTCACCAACATTTTTTTTCCTTGTTACAGATTTCAGTATTCTGTTTGTTGGACTTTACACACACTGTGTTACTTGCATGTGATATGAGTTAAGTGTTACTTCGAGGCAGATGGGTTTTAAAAAGCTATTGTTGCAAAACAAAGGGGTTGCAGACCTTAGTTATCAATTTTATATACTATAATTTCTGCAATACCGTAACCTTTTTAAAATACCTACATTTTATACAGGAATCTGTTCTTGCAAACATTTCTTGCAGTTAAAAGACACAGAAACATATCATTTTGGCCATTAAACTGCATTTGATAGATATTTGTATGAATTATCACCGTTAGGCTCAGTAAACTAATTGGCATTATGAGGAGATCCACAAAGAGGTGAAAATAAAAGTAATAACACAAGCGTGCTCTCCATTACTGTCAAAAATAATAAATTATGAGAAAGTGAATGAAACCAATCAAAATGTATTGTAAAAATTATATTTTAAAAGGCTATTTGCTGAGATTTATGAGGTTGTAGATAAGCCAAGAATAAGAAGTCAAGATAGTTATAATAATGGGAAGAGACACAAAGGGGGACCATACTCTCATGGAAAGTGAGGACTTAACAAAACTCCAATCCTGGAACCTCAGTCATTTTAAATACCCTTCATATATTTAATATCAAATAATAAATTCTTCACTTGAGTGAATCAGGAGCTGCTGTGTGTATAATGTCAAGAGGAAACTTTCAAGGGCAAACAAATACAAATTATGCAATGCTACTAACAAGGGAAGAGTATTGGCTGACAGCACACAATAGTTGCTGTGCCTTCCCATCAAGGAGTGCCAGCTCTACGAGAGGAGAGAGCTGTCGGCAGCATATCTCCAGATTCATCGTATCGACACATGATTCAATCTACTATAATTCAACATTTGCAGGAAAATCAGTGGTGAAGAATGTTTCTTTGAGATTGTATGCACAACATCCATAATAAAGGCAGCAAACAGCCAAGAGATATCATAAATAATTCAAGGCTTTTCCTGTCCTCTTCACCACAGCACTCAATGGGTATCTTAGTGTATACAATTGAAGATGGAGTTTCATTCACTATAAAATAAGTGAAAATATTCTGCCAACTAAGTGCATTTCTGAAGATAGGAAGAGTATTCACCTCTTACATTAAAATAAACAAAAAACAAAACAAAACAAAAGAAATCATGAAGTACACCATGATTCATCATTATGGGCAAGCCTCTTGTGTTCCACTTCAAAAATAGGTCTGTATGGCCATACAACATCTTTTTTCTGAGCAAAAGAACAACAGAAAACCTTGACAATTGATCTGTTTGCTTATTTAGAATGGCAGAACATATGATTTCAGCCACTCTATGGTATACATATAACAAATGCGGTAAAGATTTGATAGAGCAGAACAAGGTTCAAGCCGAAAAGAACAGATTAAAGAAAGCTACTGATTAGTTTAATGATGACAGGTATAACACTTTGAAATTTCATAATATATTACATACAGTCCCAGTATGTCAAAAACAGAATGTAGAGTTATAATTGCACTCTCTCGGATAAATAGGAAACCTTGCTTGAGGTCCAGACAGTTTGAATATTTAATTCAATTCCATCTCTGAGTAAAAAGATGCTCAAACGGTCATTAAATAACCAATTTTCTCTGACTCTGACATTCTGTTTTTTTGTCTTTGTTACTGTGTAAATGGCTTAAGGGTGAAAGACAACCAGTTCTTTCTAAATCCTAATTATCGTAGTGTGGTGAATGGTGCCTACACACTGTTCCGTGAAGGTATGGTTAAAATATGTGTAAAGGCTGAACATTCGGGATAAAGGGCATTTTAAGCTTTAAAATAACATTCAGCGAATTGTTCTGTCTTTTTGTAACAGTTAAAATGCCTTTTTATATTCTGAAATGCAATTGTTAGTCTGATTTAGGGTCATATTCTTTCGTACAACTGTATATTATTTTGCTGTGAGGTTGAAATTGTGAACTTGGTCTTTTTGAATGCTACATACATTGTTGACAGTGGAGGTCACAATTATACCAATTTCTTTTGGACTTTAACCTTAAATGAATAATATATCACAAAGATGGGGGACAAGACCAACATGATAAACCATATAGTTATGAAAAATCATGGTGTACAATCAGCCAAGTCATAAATGTAATAGTTTATCAAATCGTACTATATGGAAATATATCAATAATATTCCATTGTGACTTGACATGTCATTGAGTCCCTTGGTCTGAATGGCAAGTGGAGTGAGACATTTAGAATGCAAGACAAACATACTTTGTCTGCTAAATGACAGTCTCTCGAAATAGGGCAAATAGCTTCATGGTTCTTCATTCTCCACCTCATGTTCCTTCCACTCATTGTTGTTGTCCTCCTCCTCCATCATATGTAGTAGCTGTACTTTGCCACCGGGCGGTACACCATGCATGTATAAGTGAGAGCTGGGTTAATTCTTTTGACAGTTCCTCTGCCTGCTGGTGTCTGCTTCTTCCTACAAACATAGTGGCAATCTGGAGTAATCAAAACAACTGGTAGCATGCCAGGACCTATCCTGAGAACCACTGCTCCCACTCACACTTTCACCAATGCCAGTCTCATTCACCTAGTAAAGACTATAGTTGGGAGTGGAAGCCAAGATACACAAGATAATTCCACATGGAAGAGATGTGGGTGGGACCTCAAAAAGCATTCCTGTAAAGACTTATCTTTTTTTTTTCTGTAAATGCGTGTTTTCCCCTGATACAAATTAGCTCACTTACTAGAAGATAACAGGCAATGGCACATGGAATACATCATTCTTAAAATTATAATTTAATTGTCATTATTGTTTATACTCTGATGTCCCACTGAATAATATTTGGTCAGGACCATACATAAGCTCTCCAGTGAGAGACAGTTTATGAGAGACATTGGCTGTGTAAAGTATATACATACTATATCTTACTATTTCCCAATTTCTGCCAATTATTTGTTTTATGAATACATCCATTAGGTCAATTCCAAGCATTTGAGGACAAACATGGATGACTAGTGCAGTTTTGGCAATACCCTACGCCCCAAATGCAAAGTGGGCCAGAATCTGTTCACAAAAAGAGCTTGTTTCTCAACAAACAGACTCTTGTTTTGATGAGCCAAATGTACCAGATGTTTCTTACATCCTGCCACATCGAAAATATCTGCCAAAAACAATGAGACTGAGAGAATAAACTTTGGAGCAAAGGTATCAACAGCATAAGCCAAAACAAATACAGGGTGCTCATTGCTTAAGTATTATGGAAAGTCTATCAATACGACTAAAACGTGTAATGTCAATTGAATTACAGATGAATGGTTATGTTATAATTTAATAAAGCCTATGCTCATATACTTGCATTTTATAAATATACTACAGGCCAATTGCAACATTTGTTAATGTTGACATTTTGACCGGTAAAATCTTGTTTATTTCAAAATGAATGTTCAGGTGGTTTGAGGTGGTTTATCTTCATTCCTCCATGTCTAACATGACAGAGCAACATCATTAACCAAAGGCGTGGGAACTAGTAAAAATGAATCGAACAGACAGAATAGACACACTGTAAAAGACAAAAAGGACAGTAAAACTTATCGAAAATTTAGAATCTACCTCAATAATTAATACCTTTATCTATAGAGATACATCATAGGACAGGTGAGGGTGTTTGCAGCAGCATGGAGACATTTTTAAAATGGGATATTGCAAAATAAGACAGATGTGAGTAAGATGTGACTGTATTGCAATAACCAGGAGGAACACATCTGTACTTTGCCTTTCATAACACAGCTAAAATCTGATGAACATGGCAAACAGTGGAATGCTGAACAAAACAAGAATGAATTAGGTGTTTACAGTCTGAAATAATTGTATGCAATTAGAAAAATAGCAATTTGACCATAACTGCTTTACTTTTTTGTTATTCAAAGACAATGAAAATATTTCTGAATAACAGATAAGTAAAAATAAATAATAAATAATAATAAAAAAGAGAGACTCTGGGTGTTACATTCATTCTGTTACCTGTATAATGTATTTATAGATTTATTTTATTACTTTTGTTTGGTAATTGATTTAAATCCCTTGATATGATTGATTGATAATGAAACAACATGATGATGTACCATTCATTTACATGAGCTATCCATTTGTCAGTGTTACATGTAGCTTCTCTGACCCGGTTCTCCTCTCGTCGTCTCCCCCCATTTCACAGGGAAGTTCTTAATTTGGTACCACACAGTACGATAAGGTTTACTAAACTGGAGAGTATCAAAATGCAGTTGAAATGTGAAAAGGCTGCAAATCTGGAAGCCATGGGCTTGTTGTAGTGTGTATTTATATTCATATCTATTTCATCTAGAGCTACTGATTGGCAAAGCGACAGGTACAGTTTATGTTGTCATGTTGAACCATAGACCATGTTTGATTTTTATTTCTAGAAAATCAGATTACCAAAGATAGTTTATTCCTATTTTAGTTTGTAAACCTTTTTCTCTTCCCTGAAGGGGATGGGAATAAGCATTCCACAGCAGGTCTGGTCATGAGTGAGTGGTTTGATGAGCAGAATGGTTAGCAGAAGACAGCCAATTTACCGGCTTGTGTACAGACTGGATGTGACTAGCAATGTGTCTCAGTAATGCAACAGTGACCTGCCATTTACCATAATCTAACGTCAGGCAGTCAACATTCTATTTACTCTGACTCATTCAGTCTGTCTCTGTGTCTACACATAGCTACTTTGCCACCTTGTTTCAACTGCATCCTTAAGTTTGAGAGATGCTGGTGATTAATTACAGACCACATGAAAAACAACCTAAAGTGTTTTGCCAAGAGATGCATGAAATAGGCTGTGTCATTCAAGTACTTAACTGAATCGATCATAAATATAACCTTAAACCCATACTTAGATAATTATTTTCACATTGCCATATGCAAACACCTATCATTTAGGACAACAGGGGCAATGAAATTTGTTGCTGTGCAGCATTGAGAACAAACCATGCACAGAAAGCATGACATTGACATGTTTTTTGCAAAGAACAAACTCCTACCTCTTTCACAGGAGCGACCCAGGTATCCAGTTCCAGAGCAGTCACATACATAGCGATTCCAGCCTTCTCTGCAGATCCCATTGTTTTGGCAGGGATTGCTCAAGCACTGTTTGGGAGGCTCTTTAGAGCATGAGGGCTTGACCCCTGCAGCCTTCTGGACTTCAGCCAGGCGCCGGACATCTTTACTCTGTCCATCAATAAACAGATCCCGAATGCAGCCCACATAGCCATAGTTGAGCAATGCTGTCCACACTTCAGTGGGGAACACGAGGCCCATTTTGTTCTCTGGGAGACCCCCGAGATACAGATTATCATCCAAGTCTAGGATCTCACTTTCTCCTGGGGCTGTATAGGGAGTACGGATGGTGTTGATAGAGATGGTACCTAAAAAAAAGATACATGTGGATAGCTTTGTAAAATGACTTTTGATCTAGATTTCAGTTTTCTGTCAAATAAGTCTTTTCTGTCAAACAATGGTTAAATACCAAGAGATCCGATCTGTATTGGAAGAGCACAAAACATGTAATAATTAACCAATTTAAAAATGGTTTGATAAAGAAGTTTGCATAATTAGTGTTATTCATCTGTACAGGGCCATGATTTACTCCATTTAGGATGACAGATGAGTGTTGATAAGAAACATTAATCACAAGACAGCTAGTCTATTAGTAGTCTGATCTAGGATCCCAGAGAGCATCCCCTCCATTATGTTTGGTACCCCCCCACACAAAAAAAAAGATCTCCTTTATCTAGAAAGCACTGGTCATGGAATTAAAGTAGGTTGAATAAAAACCCTGCCCCTCTATTATTTCCCATCACCAAACAAAACATTGTTGTAATTTTTTTAACTTTGACGGATGAAGTGCAGGGTGTTTGTTTTTTCTGTCTTTGTCCCCCCTTTTTTCCCCTTTCACCATTTTTCTCCCTTTGCTTGTCTCTCAAAAACATAAACCTGCAATGAGTCTGTGCGTTTCTCCACGATGATTTATTGCTCTCATTCAGGTTTAATTCTCGATCCAGAGCACAGTAAACAACAGAGGACATGGCTGGACTGTAAAGTTGTGGAAAGGAAGGCCTTACTGTGGGCCACAGACTGGGTGATTAATCTGTATATAGATCTGTTAGTCTCATTGCTCAAGCCATTGGGAATGCTTAATTAATGGTTGTTGCCTTTGCAGCCCTTGTCCTCGTCCAGTTCTTTATGCAACAAGCTTCTTAGGTTTCTATAAAGTTAGGCACAAAATAAATTGGCATAATATAATGATTTACATTTTGAGTGGCACTTGCATGCCATAGAAGATATAAGGCATCTGTGAGCTGAGTTATTATGGCTAAATAGTCTATCTTCTTGTAGGATATGTGGAATTGGAGCAGAGCTTTTAAGTTACTTTTCTCCTCAAACTGTTTATGCTGTAAAGAGTGCCCTGAGCTAAACATGACTTTTTCTCTCTCTTGCTCTGTCACCCCCCCACACCCACACATACACGCGCCCGCACACTAAGAAGGCAAATGGGACACTTCACATGCTGTAACAGCCACAATTAGCATGCATGAATGTACACATCACAAGTAATAATATGTCTGATATTTTGCTCTCTATTTTGACGATTTGTGTTAGTCTTGATTCTGAAGAGATGTGACAATGGGAAAACATTTTTTAGTAATATATGCTCTATTGTCAATGTTGTTGCAAAAAGGTAGCTAAGGACCAATTTCGCAATTATTAACCTGTTCCAACAAACATGTTCCAGCTCCTTTCCTTGGGTCTTGGCCCCAGGCATCTGTTCCAACACTTTCCTGCATGCCACCCATTGCCTTCACTCATTCCAGTCACATCTGTTGTGACTTCCAAGCTTTGCACACTTGGCAAGGACCACCCGTCACACAGCCAGAATAGCTCCCTTTAGGTTATGGCTAATGAGCTCAAACTCATTAGCGAAGAAACTTTTCTTTGAGTAGAGCAGGTGCTTACATGAAGAATAGACATAAGTGTTATCGGTGCGATAGCACCTACACCTCAGTTATGTGTAACATAATGTACAACTGCCAGATTCCTCCACATGGAAGGGTATCAAAGTAACAAGATTGAAAATGTTGTGGTGTGAATTATATTACTATCATAATGCCAGTTCTCCATACATCATGATCTAAATGACTTTACATTGCGTTACACCTGTCTTTACTTGTAAGATGTTTTCAGTCTGTAGTAGATATGTAATTTCAAATTAATGTAAGTGGGGAACAAGCTAGGCATGTCAGCATCTTTCAGGGGTCTGCTATGAGTGCACTGCTTACTTGTCACAGCCCTGTAAGGAAGTGTGTAAACACAGTCAAGCTATGTTAAGTCAGAAGGCACTCTAGAATCCCACAGAGACATGTGCCACCACCTGGATAGCAGCATGGGAAAAACAGAACACACATACACCCATTGTACGACTATGTTTGGAATGTTATTCATCGCCAAAAGGGATAGGACGCAAGTGTCTGTGAGTGCTCCTAAGCATAAAAATTGAGGAGGTGGGTCTAGAACAACATGGGTGGATGGAGATAAAGATGGCTAGAAAGGACATGAGGGAAAGGGACATGGTGGTAGATAAAACAGAGAATGAGTGAATACGACACCAACTAATGATATACCCAGAGGAATGTATAAAAGAGTTGGTCAATACAATGATATGTGCTGTTATTGAGGATGAATAATAATTGAGTTTTGAACTAAGCTATCTTTAAAACTATTTGACCACTTTTCTGTCTCTTCCAGGCTATCTCTTCGGCCTGACCTATAACTGTGTCTGCTTTTACCAAGTCTGAAGGAAAGGGCAGCTCAGATCTTTTTCATACCTTCTGAATCTGCAGCCAGGCTCAACTTGGCATGATGCCTCTACTCACACATCCCCAAAACATGTTAGACAGGGGATTACTACAATCCAGTTAGAACGATACGGCCAAATCTCTCTATGTGATTGGATTGTGTGTACAAAGCGATGCTTGAGAGTGAGCTGCAGGGATGGGGGAAGTCTTGTCTGTGTGTATGTGTCTTTATCCATTTGTGTGTGAGTGTGCACATTTGTGTGAGTAGTATCTAATTTTGTCTTGGCAGGAAGTGGGGCTACGACCGAGCTATGTCAATGTGATGTCTCTGATGACTGACCCACAGCACTTTCAGCCCAGAAACCCTTTACTTAAAAGCAGAGTGTATCTTAGCGTCTCTAATGTATTGAGGTTAGAAGATGCTGTCTGAGAGCAAGAGTCCATTTACAAGCTTGCTTCCTGTAGGAAGTGCCTGCTTAACTAAACAGGGCACGGATCATTATCCACTATTATCATAGTTGCAGTTGAGACGTTGTACATGGAGGACCTGTTTGCAAATAATCATGTCCAGTTGTGGTGCTGCACATTTTGTTTACATGATGTATGTGGTACTGTGTATTGATGTGTGAAAAAAGAATGCACCACATGTGGTGTGACACATGTTCTCGAGGGATTAGTGAATTATTTTCTCGTGTTTTAAAAGTACTTTAATTCTATCAAATATTAAATAGTGAAACACCAGTGCATTGGTGTGTGTAATAGCCAAGATGGAAGTTTAGCCTATTGCCCTTGCAAGGACTGGATATCAATTATGAAAACTACATTGTGCAATGACTTATCTACAGTAAATTTCAAAAGGTAATAAATCTTCAATAGCATGAACATTCTCATTTCCAATTATTTATTGTATTTAATTTTCCGTTATTTATTTTTATTAGCTTCACTGTTTCAATTTTCAGTCAAAAATTTGCTGATGAATTTAACCAAAATTACAACATATTGTAGGAAAAGTCAAGAATCGAAAGCAGTGATTACAATTTTTAATTTTCAAAAGTCTTTGTCATGTGAAATTTAAAGTAACCATCTAAATATGTAACGTGTAGAAAATGAATTTTTATTTTCTTTGTGAAATAATAATATCTTACATGTGATACTAGTACACATCACCTAATACTGCAAACAATACTTTATATGATAGTTCTTATCAGAATTTTTATACTTAGACTGCACTTTATAAGTGGCCTTTCTATTTGTACTATCTTTTCTTTTGATCATTGGGTATCCTATGGATGGATTTTTTCTTTTTTTTGTCCTGCAGAGTATATCTCATATTGTCTTTTTTATGTTTGCTGTACCCAATAAAGCATAGGCACCATCTTTTTAATTAATTATGATATCTGGACAAAATATTTTTTACTTGTGTGTGTGATACAACCGAAATATCCTCTTGAAAACCCATTAATACAAATGAATCCAAGCACGTTTGTTCCCTGATGAATATTAAGAAGCACTACTTAACAAACAGGTATGCTATCAAATTTAATGGGCTTGACTTTAAAAGATGGATAAACTTAAAATAACATTGTTAAATTTAAATTTGTCCGTTTGAATTCTTTCTCAGTGTGTAACTCATCATATTGAACAAAACTTTACACCTTTATAGTCCTAGGTCTAAGTCTTGATGCCTAAGAGGAAAAGTCATTCTTAAATGCCATTAGACCAGGTCAGAATACTGCTGAGCAGTAACTGTCTAAGTCCTACGAAAGACCAACTCCTGTTTCCATGGAAACTTCGGCAGGGCAGACAGAGCGAATAGTGAGCAACGTTGCTCAACCACAAATAACTAATACCCAATGGTGTGAGTGAGTATGCGTGTGTGTGCGTGTGTGTGTGTGTGTGGGTGTGTTTGTTTGTGTGTGTGTGTGTGTGTGTGTGTGTGTGTGTGTGTGTGTCTGTGTGCATGTATGTGCCTGTTTTTTAGTTGCATGTATTGTAAATATGTGGGGGTGGGTAATAGGAAGATACTGTATGGATAATGAACAAATTATCATTGAATCAAATTAAAAAGTATTAATAACAAGAATGAATGAAAATGTATGTTAATTCTCAGTGTATGTCATCTAACATGCCATCCAACACTTTATCTCTCCTCTTATAATGAAGACAATTTTTGAGAAAATTGAGTGATTTGCTTTATTTATATGAAAATAAATAAATCGATATAATCGGGACTCGACTATTCTTCAGGGAATTAATTAAACTTCCATTCTAACTTTCCAACTCTTGATTAATAAAAATGGGTAATGATTATGAACTTCCCAGATAATAAGAACAATAGCAAAGAACAAAAGTGCCACTATATGTCTTTTACCTCATTAGATACATTCAATACAATTCATGTTCTTAACATTGTTTCAGTAATTGTTGCAGGGGCAATCCTAGAATATCACTTTGGATAGAAAGTAAAATGCAGTTGATTACATTTGAAACTAATTGGCCAAATTTTGTGAACATACAGTGGCATCCTTGAGGGGCTTTCTGAGATGTGATTAGAAAAGAGGTTCTATATGTGAATGAGGCAAGGACTGTACAATATGGACCATTGGTATTTTAACACTTCTTTAAAAATGCATTATTTTATGTGTTCTTGTTGTAATCTTCTTGTCGTGGCAACTGTACTTGAATATCTTCTCTTGAAGACGTTTCAGAAAATTGTTAAAATTCAAGTCCAGTTACCACTACAAGAAGATTACGACAAGAATTCGCCATGACCTAGATGACTGAGAACCTCCACAGACACATTGTATGTGTTTTTATTAGGTTATGTCTCTGTTATGTTGCAGTTGTTTTGCCCAGTGTTTAGTTAGTTTCCAAGCTGTGAGTGAGGCACAAAGCCAGCTAAATGGGCTTTGGCCATTTTACTATATGGCATGTTCAAAATAATAGACTTACTCAACAATACTCCTGTCTCATCACTACCAAATGGAAAAAATCTGGCTTGTGACAATTCAGACATCATATAGGTACACAACGTAAGATGTTGATTCTAAGGTGGCTTATATAATCATTTGATACGAATCTCTGAAAGGATGATAATTACCTGATCTTCCATCTCGCTGAAAGTCCACATGGTACCATTCTCCATCGTTGACCTTCTTATTGATTGCCTTGGTCTTTGAGGTTCCTGAGCCCATGTCCAGTAGCAGGTACAGATGGCCATCCAGCATCTCAATGGCAAAAAAATCCACCTTGAGAGACTGGGGACTTTTAGAATCCTTTGGCTGCTGCTTGGGCTTGCCATGGCTAAAGAGAAGGAGACCGTTGGGCTCGGTGGTGCGAAAGTCAAAAGAAATGGAGCCTGTCTTCTTAGCATTCCATTTATGAAGAACAATGTATGACTCTGGAGTCTCAAATGTGATGGGGTCCAATGTTGCCACATTCTCACACTTGAAGGCCACAGTACCATGAATCTTCATCTTGGGATCACCTTGCTTAGCCAGCCTGGACAGCTCAAGCCTCACATCATTGTTTTTGTACACAACCTGAATAAAGTGTAGAAAAGGGAAGTCAAATTTTAAGTAATGGACATTTTAGAGTTCAAGTGCAATTCTAACATTTGTGCTATTAATAATTTGTGTTTGACTATTTTATAATGGTGATAGTTGATGGTTACTCATGCAGCCTCTCGGGAGGGCACAGGCCAGTGTTTCCCTGAGCCGGTCCCAAACCCGGATAAATGCAGAGGGTTGTGTCAGGAAGGGCATCCAGTGTAAAACTTGTGCCAAAAACAAATATACAAATTGAACCTAAGAATCTCATACCGGACTGCTCGAGGCCTGACGTAACAATGAACGCCATTGGCGCCGTTAACCTACAGGGTACAAGTGGAAATTGGGCAACTACTGGTCAAAGAAGGAGAGGAGGAAGGAATGTTTGGAAACAGAGAGAGAAACAGAGTAGGTGTTATCTTGAAGGAGGAGTTTGTTAGGAATGTTCTGGAGGTGAAAAGAATGTCATAGACTTATAAGTCTGAAACTGGAAATTGAAGGTGTGATGCTTAATGTTGTTAGTGGCTATGCCAAACAGGTCGGATGTGAGTTAGAGGAGAAGAAGTTCTCGAATTAGTTAGTTGAAGTGATGTAAAATATCCCAAGAGATGAGAGAGTCGTCATTGGGGCAGACTTCAATGGACATGTTGGTGCAGGCAATAGAGGTGATGAAGAAGTGATGGGGCAGGTGGTAGACATTGTAAAAAGGATGGAAATGGCTTTTGTGAATATCTTTTCCACAAAAGACAGGAACACACGGTAACTTATAGGAGCAGAGGTAGGAGCACATAGGCATACTTCATCTGGTGTTGATGAGGTAATCTGAAAGAGATCAGTGGCTGCAAAGTAGTGGTAGGTGAGAGTGTAGCCTGACAGCATAGGATGGTGGTTTGTAGGATGACTCTGATGACAAGGAAGATCAAGAGGACAAAGGCAGAGCAGAGAACAAAGTGGTGGAAGCTGAAAAGAGAGAAGCGTTGTATGGTTTTCAGGGAGGAGATGAGAAAGGCCCTTGGTGGTCAGGTAGAGCTTCCAGATGACAGGACAATTACAGTTAATGTGATCAGGGAGATAGGTAGGAGAGTACATGGTGTGCAGTCTGGAAGGAAAGCAGATAAGGAGACCTGGTGGTGGAATGAGGAAGTGCAGGAGTGTATACAGAGAAAGCAGTTAGCGAAGAAGAAGTGGGACACTGTGGGGACTAGAGAGAACAGACATGAGTACAGGGGTATACAGTGTAAGGTAAAGACAGAAGTACCAAAGGCAAAACAAAGGGAGTACGATGACGAGTGTGCTCGGTTGGACAGTAAGGAGGGAGATAATGATTTATACAGGTTGGCAAAACAGAGAGATAGAGATGGAAAGCAGGTCCGGGTGATTAAGGAGAGAGAGGGAAATGTATTGACAGATGCTAGAAGAGTGATGGGAAGATGGAAAGAGTAGTTTGAAGAGCTGATGAATGAGGAAAATGAAAGAGAGGGAAGGGAAGAAGAGGCGACTATTGTAGACCACAAAGTAGCAGAGATTAGTAAAAGTGAAGTGAGGAGAGCATTGAAGACGATGAAGAATGGAAAGGCAGTTGGTCCAGATGATATACCTATGGAGGTATGGAAGTGTAGGAGAGGCAGTAGTAGAGCTTCTGGCTAGATTATTCAACAGGACCTTAGAGAGAGAGAAGATGCCTTAAGAGTGGAGAAGAAGTGTGGTGGTACCTATTTTTAAGAAGAAGGGGGATATGCAGAATTGAAGTAACTATCAAGGGATAAAGTTGATGAGCCATACAATGAAGTTATGGGAGAGAGTAGTGGTAACTAGACTGAGAGCAGAAGTCAGTATTTGTGAGCAGCAGCATGGCTTCACGCCTAAAAAGAGTACCACAGATCCAGTATTTGCTTTGAAAATGCTGATAGAGTAGTACAGAGAAGGTCAGAGGGAGCTGCATTGCGCTTTTGTAGACCTAGAAAAAGCATATGACAGAGTGCCGGGAGAAGAACTCTGGTTTTGTATGAGGAAGTCTGGAGTAGCAGAGAACTATGTTAGACTGGTCTAGGACATGTGTGCTGGTTATGAGACATTGGTGAAGTGTGCTATAGGTGAAACAGAGAAGTTCAAGGTGGAGGTGGGACTTCATCAGGGATCAACTCTGAGCCCCCTCTTGTTTGCAGTGGTGATGGACAGGCTGACAGATGAAGTTAGACAGGAATCTCCATGGACCATGATGTTTGCAGATGTTATTGTGATCTGTAGTGAGAGCAGGGAAAAAGTTGAGGAAAATCTTGAGAGGTGGAGGTATGCTGTGGAAAGGAAATGAATGAAGGTTAGGCGCAGCAAGCCAGAATATATGTGTGTAAATGAGAGGAACCCGGGTGGAATGGTTAGGCTACAGGCAGTGCAGATCAAGAGGGTTTGAGGATTTCAGGTACTTAGGGTCAACAGTCCAGAGCAATGGAGAGTGTGGAAAAGAGATAAAGAAACGGGTTCAAGCAGGTTGAAATGGGTGGAGAAAAGTTTCAGGGGTTCTATGTGATAGAAGAATATATTCTAGAATGAAAGGAAAGGTTTACAAAACAGCGGTGAGACCAGCAATGCTGTATGGTTTGGAGACAGTGGCAATGAACAAAAGACAGGAGGCAGAGCTGGAGGTAGCAGAGATGAAGATGTTGAGGTTCTCTTTGGGAGTGATGAGGATGGATAGTTCCAGAAACAAGTCCATCAGAGGGACAAAACATGTTAGATGCTTTGGAGAGAAGGTCAGAGAAGCCAGACTGAGATGGTTCAGTCATGTACAGAGGAGGGATAGGGACTATATTGGTAGACGGATGCTGGAATGGGAGATGCCAGGCAGGAGGTCTAGAGGAAGACCGAAGAGAAGATTTATGGACGTATTGAGAGAAGATATGAAGGTAGCTGGCATGAGAGAGGAGGAGACAGAGAATAGGGTTAGATGGAGAAAGTTGATTCGCTGTGGCGACCCCTGAAAGGGAAAAGCCAAAAGGAAAAGAAGAAAGAAGAAGATATATATATATTTATATATATATATATATGTACACACACACACACACACACACACACAGGTTGCAATAGGAGGCCTGCTTTGGCAAGACACACGTTCTAGTACCAATCTGTACAATCTACACTCAGTGCAGCTGTAACTACAAGGCTCCCCCTTTACAATTATATCTTCCACATGAGAAATACATTTACATTTTGATGAATGGGTAATGCAGAAGTGACCATGTGCAAAGTGTACATAAAGTAGGACACATTCAAAGTATTATGAGCTATCTGTTGAGGTTCTCAGTCATTCAGATCATGGTTAATTCTTGTCAAAATCTTTTTCTTGTAGAAACTGGACTGGATTTTCTTCCCTTGTAGACATTTTACCTGAACTGAAGAAGCTTCTCGGATGAGTGGTAAAATCAAATCCAATCCTTTTGACAAGAATTGTTATCATTTAGTTACTACAACAAGTGTAGATGTAGTTAGTGTGACTAAGAGTTCAAACACTTGATGCCAACAACTGACATCCAGGCAGAATGGCATAAAAGTAATTGACGCATTTTTTTTTACAAATGATGCAAGCAGTCTTCCACACCAATCCACAGCTATTGTAAAGTAACATCATAGCTAAACATTCAGCATGTATCAATATCTTAATAAATAGAGTATTTTTTTATGTAGAGTTCTTGTCATTTGAGAAATCTGATTAGATTCAGTGGCATGAACCAGTGTTCATTTTCTTTATTTGCAGCCATGCCTTTGCGTTCACCTGATCAATAGGATTACATACCTGATCAATAGGATTACATTTGCATGGGGTATTATGTTCATCACTAAGGTAGATATGAGTAGATATGTCATTTTACAGTAAGGTTACACTAGACTTGGACTGAAGTAGCGCATCAGAATTGTGTAAAGGTTTACCTCCATTATTGGAGAACTGTGACTGACCAGTGAATGCATTTAATTAGCAGGAAAACCGGAAATTTACCTTGTCTATTTACCTTAAATAGGTAGCTCCCAGATCAAACATGAGTGATAGGGAAATGTTTCTCAGATTCCATGTCAAATAATAAAATCATGGACTTTTATTCATAAGGATCCCTTGAATGAAAACGCCAAAAGAAGAAAAAGGTGTATTCAAAGAAAGCTGTTTGCTAAACTGTAACAAGCTATACTTGAAGAGATGTAATAGAGAGTCACTGAAGACAGGGCACTAACACAATACTCAGGCAAGGTAGCCTCGCTACGAAAGCTTGATGATCTATCCTCACTCAAAAGCAACAGGAAGTTATTTTACACACCAATTGAACCAGGGAATACCAGAAAAGATCAAACTAACTATAGGCACTGTCTCCATATTATATAACAAGATGAATAAAATTATATTTCACACAACCTCTGAAAATAATATGTGTATAAGTGCTTTTTTTTTGCATTATATTTGATAAAATTAATCATCTGCTCACATGAACTGAAGGCCGTCAAAAAATTGCAGAGACAAAGATTTCAAATTAAGTCGTCAATGTGATGATTATGTCACTATTTCTATGATAGTTTGCCTGACAAAGTGCAAGGAAGGAAGCATATGACTGACAGAAAATAACTCTAATAATAATAACGCTAATAATTCTTCTTGTAGCTATAAATTGTGTCTACAGTGCATTTTAAAGAGTAAACTAAGATAGCACAAACAACCTAACAACCAGACCTTTTAATGAGTTGTACAAGGCATGGTGAAATGTGAGCTAGGTCTCTCACAGTGGTTGGCAAAACCAGACGAAAAGAGAAAAAAAAAGGGGGGGGACCTTCTTAAAATCAAAACATTAATGGAAAGGTAAGTAGTTGATAACTCTGTGCCTGATTTCTGATTCAGATTTCAGAAGAAAAAAAGACACACTTTATGTCAGAATCCATATTAAGCACCAAATTACAGTATTGCTGTCACTACCTAAAGTGAAACGTCAAAGGTCTCCACTTGTTTCATCACGAGGATAGACTATCGCATAGCATAGACTATACACATAAACTACATAATCAACAGGCAACATAACAAGTAGAAAATTTATTTCAAATAATTACCTTCTTTGTGACATGTCAAAAATAACTTGTAATTTTGAAGTTGGTCTAATTCATGTATTTTTATTGTGATGATTCTTTCTCCTACTGTGTGCAGCTTTTCAATGCCAATCATATCCAAGGTACATTAACTTTATTGCATGTGTACATAAGGATTATTCCAGCAAGCTGCAGAAATAATATTTATAAAAAAAAAACAAAATCATTCACTAAGTTGTCAAAGATAGTACCAGCAATGTATTCTGGTGGCAGATGGGTGTGGTTGTTAGAGTGCCTGTGAGCTGACTTGCTAATGAAAATACAAGTGGATGATATCAGGACCAGTGTAACGTTTTGAAGTGCATCTAATAGAGCTATATGACACTAGTTTTAAATCTTATTCTGAAACAAACCTATGCATTTTACTCTATGGGGTCTGGATGAGCAACCCATTATGATGTGGGTGGCGGAAGCAATTTTAAGTTTTCAAGAGCAGAAAAGAACACAGACACGGACTGTAAGGAATGAGACATGGTCAGCATGTGGGTGGAAGGGCCTGTTCTAGAATTAAGGTGAAGAAAGTTATGTTCTTCCTCCACTCACAAGAGTGCCCAGTGGAGCAGTGTTTACCTCCTTAAGGCAGCCCATGAAGTTGTTTCTCACTGGAGATCCAGGAAGGTCAGCGGTGCTCGGACTCCCTCCAACATAGAAAAAATCGTCTGAGCCTAGCATGGTATAGTCCTCTTGGGTGTATCCTGTAGTGGTCAGAATCCCATCCACTGATATTGTTACCTAGACAACAAAGCACAGGGAAAGGACAAGCTGTACTCAGACAGCCTATATACTGTAATGTTACTACCTTCATTTCTTTTTGCAGTAAGAGGCCTACTTTTTTTTCTGAAACCCATTTTCATGTCTGTTTTAATTTGTTTTTTTCTTGTTTTTATAATTTATTTTGTCCAGTTTGATAAGTAGAAAGACTGAAGAAATGCTACATTAGTTAGAGTGTTAGTGAACTGTTCAAACTACAGTGTTAGTATTGCAGGTAATGCAACATAAAAAGTATTCAGCAGACACAAAAATGGTGTTAGTAGAATGTTAATTAGGTGAGTCTAACTATTTCCCTTTTAGTACAAGTGCTTAATTAAAGGAGAAAGATGTGCTATTATGTTTGTGTAAGATCACATGCCAAGGAAAGCAAAACCAAGTTTTAGCATCATAACACAGCATTTGAGGGGGGAAATGGCATGCATGTCTGTGCCTTTTCTTTTTGCTTCTTTGCAAACAAAAAGAAAATGTTCACTCCTTTAATCAGGAGAAGAAGCCATTATTTCAACAATGCCACAGCATTAGTTGCATGCGTGAAAGTGTGAACACTGCAGAACCACAAAGAGGAGAACACCAAAGAAGCACCAAAGACAAACACGACTCAACTGTCACATTCATGTTGGCGAATGGGCGAGGGACGCAACACGTAGTCAAAGTGCATGCCATGCATAGAGAATGGAGATATATCTGGCTGAGCCAAAAATGTCAGCACAGCTGGGCAGCGTGGGGTCCCCAGTAATCATGACAGCTTGATGAAAAATGCTTAAAATGATGGTCCTAAAAGATTGGATCACACAGAATTGGACAGTAACAAGTGGTATGAAAATGATAAAACCAATGTGGGATATGAACAAATGAATTTGAAAAAGAATTTGGAAAGTAAGCTGAAGAGTACCAACCGCAATTTCCCTTTTTTTTGTAAATGACATCTACAGTAAAAAAAGAAAGAAAAGATACACACGGCAAACCCAAACTAAGAAACAATTAGAATGATATCTACCGAACAATGTAGTTTGTTTACCATAGCGTGTCCAATGCCTGAGTGCTTTGTGGAAAAGGGGGGAGAAAGGAAATTAAAAACTGTGAACAGAATAACGATTGTTACTCAAATAATATATGATGGTCAATACTGTTAGTAAATTGTTAAACGACAAAACCCAGAGTGGTTAGTAGAATGACACATTCCATGAATGATGTTAGTTTCTTTCCAAAGCATGTTAGTAACATCAAGAGGAAAGAGGGCAAAATAAGTTTCACAAGAAAAAAGCAGACTGAGGAAACATCCATAGTCCTCCACTTGTGGTGCTAAAGCTGAATTACCCAACCGTGTTTATAAACTATTTTGTGAACGTGACCAGACCAACATAAATAGGTTTGTAAATAGAGAACAGCGTTGCCCAACACTAGAATGTATACATTAAATGGTTCATTAAAAATACCTAAAGCACATCAGTTGACCCTCTACAAGTACCACATTCAGATTATTTAACTATTTAAAATAATCTATAAGGATTAATGTTTCTGCTTGTTATTTGGAACGCTGTTTTCATCTTGAGGCCAATCCAGTCTCAATCTTTCCTGGGCTCATACAATACTATACCTTCTCTTGGTCTGATTGATGAACTTTAGGATCACTTTACTGCAATGGGAGGAAGCAAACAAGACCCTGACACAAAATGAGCAGGATGGTCAATTTGACTCCCTACACACCATGCACTCAATATTCTTTACTATTCTTCATAACTTTAATGGTGTGAATGTTGAAGCAGATTTACCTATAATGTTTTTGATGATTATGCAAGATTATGCAAAAGAAGCAGGTTTCGGTCCGAGGCGAAGACAATGCTTCCCATGAAATGAGCAGGGATATATCTAGGACAGTTACACTTATGTTATGCTTTTAAAGATAAATCTGAAAATAAATAAATGAATAAGCTAAATACATAAATAAAAATGTATGAAGATGTTATGTAGGTCAAAGGAATTTGTTTATATGAAACAGGATTGTAAAACATCTCGTCTTATGTATGGAACAGGCCAAATATTAAATAAATTGTGTTTTGGGTATTTTTATTTATTTGCATTGACCAATATCTTCTTCCCAGTTAGAAAATCAGTACAGGGTCATCAGTATCCAAGAACATCTGAATTTCACTGTTTATCAAATTCACGCTGATACAGCATGAGAAAATCCTTCCATGACCATGGTATTGGCACAAATTGTGGTTATAAGGCTGGCCCGGTTTGTGTTGATGCACCAACTCTTCCTGAGTAAGGGTTTCAGAGAGAGCACAGGAGTGCCTCTGTTCTTTAGCTCTCTTGATTGCATATGTTATTATAACAGTTATTTTAATTTCAATATCCCACATGCTACAAAATGTCAGAATCTAAGTGATCCTTGAAAAAGATTATTATATTATTTTATTTTATGTAACCTACTCGAATGCATAAAATAAAATAATATAATCATAGTTTTTTAAAGGCCCACTTAGATTCTGACTTTTTGTAGCATGTTGGATCTTGAAACCAATTCAAAATTCAAAATTTAAAAAAAAAATTCTGCAACCTACTCCAATACCCCCTCCTTGAGCTGCCACCTTATTGTGGTGAAGGAGTCTGCACTTCCCAGTGATCCTGGGAGCTATCTTCTCATGGGCTTTATACCCTTGGAAACAGGGCATCCAAGGCAAACAGATCTCGGGTGAGGGACCAGACAAAGTGCGGTTCAGAAGACTCTCATGATGGATAGCAATCTTGGACCTCGTTTTCCCTGCCCGGACGCAGGATACCGGGGCCCCCCACTGGAGCCAGGCCCAGGGCGGGGCTTGATGGCGAGTACCTTGTGGCCAGGCCTGCACCCATGGGGCTTGGCTGGGCACTGCGCGTAGGGCCTCTTTCCATCTTCCCTTGGGCTCAGGAAGGGCCAAGGGATTAGGTCGCAGTGTGAGCCGGGCGGTGGCCTTGGCCTTCACCCTCAGCTGCAGAAGCGGGCTCTTGGAACATGGAATGTCAGGAGGCAGGAAAGGAGCCCGAGCTGGTGCATGAGGCTGAGAGATTTCGATGAGATATAGTCGGACTCACCTCAACGCACAGCCTGGAGTCTGGAACCAGGCCTCTCAAGAGGGGCTGGACTCTTTTTTACTCTGGAGTTGCCCCCGGTGAGAGGCGCCGAGCAGGGGTGGCAATGTTGCTTGCCCCCTGACTCAGTGCCTGTATGTTGGGGTTCAACCTGGTGGATGGGTTCTGACTGTTGTTTGTGGCTATGCACCCAGCAGCAGTTCATTTTACCCATCCTTCTTGGGGTCCCTAGGGTGGCTGCTAGAGAGTGCTTCTTCTGGGGACTCCCTTGTTCTAATGGGATACTTCAACGCACACGTGGGCAATAACTTGGAAGGCCGTGATTGGGAGGAACGCCCCCCCATCTGATTCCGAGTGGTGCTTTGTTATTGCACTTTTGTGCTCATTACAGATTGTCCATAACAAACACCGTGTTAAGGCATAAATGTGTCCTTATGTGCACTAAACACATACACACATGAGGCTACGGTTCTTTGATAGACCATGTGGCCGCAGGTCCTGGACACTCGGGTGAAGAAACCTCACGTTCCATTTGGGTCTGCTGGGAATGTCAGGCAGAGTCCCCTGTCAGAAGGAGTTTCAACTCCCACCTGCGGCAGAGCTGCAACTATGCCCCGGTGGAGGCGGGGGACATTGAGTCCGAATGGGCCATGTTCCACGCTTTCATTGTTGAGGCGGCAGCCTGGAGTTGCGGCCGGTCGGCCCCTGTCGGAGCAGCAACCCTCGAACCAGCTGGTGGACCACAGCAGTGAGGGATGCTGTCAAACTGAAGAAGGAGTCCTAACGGGCCTTTTTGGCGTGTGGGACTCTGGAGGCAGCTGACAGGTACCGGCAGGCCAAGCGGCATGCGACTTCGGTGGACGCTGAGGCAAAAACTCGGGCGTGGGAGGAGTTCGAGAAGACGGATGGAGAAGGACTTCCGGTGGGCTTCAAGGAGATTCTGGTCTACCATTCGGCGGAACAGGAGGGGAAAGCAGTGCTCTGTCAACACTGTGTACAGTGGGAGCAAAGCACTGCTGACCTCAACGTGAGACGTTGTTGGTGAGTGGCAGGAATACTTCTCAGACCTGCTCAATCCTGTCGAAATGCCTTCCAATGAGGAAGCAGAGCCAGGGGACTCTGGAGAGGACCCGCCCATTTCTGGGGCTGAAGTTGCTGAAGTAATCAAAAAGTTCTTCGGTAACGGGGCCCCAGGGTGGATGAGGTCCGCCCTGGGTTCCCCAAGGCTCTGGATACTATAGGGCTGTCCTGGCTGACACACCTCTGCAGCGCTGCGTGGACGTTGGGGGCAGTGCCGCTGTACTGGCTGACTAGGGTGGGGATCCCTGTTTTTAAAAAGGGGGATCGGAGGTTGTGCTCCAACGATAGGGGGATCAATCCTTAGCCTCCCTGGTAAGGTCTATTCAGCAGTGCTGGAGAGGAGGGTACGCCGGGTTGTTGAACCTCAGATTCAGGAGGAGCAGTGTGGTTTTCGTCCTGTTCGTGGAACAATGGACCAGCTCTATACCCTCAGCAGGGTTCTCGAGGGGGCACTGGAGTTTGCCCAACCAGTCTACATGGGTTTTAGGGATCTGGAGAAGGCGTTTGACCATGTCCTGTGGACGGTCCTGTGGGGGTACTCCAGGAATATGGGGTACCAAACTCCGTTATATGGGCTGTTCGGTCCCAATATGACCAGTGTCTGAGCTTGGTCTGCATTGCCAGTTATGAGTCGGACCCGTTTCCAGTGAGAGTTGGACTCCGCCAGGGCTGCCCTTTGTCACCGATTCTGTTCATCACTTTTATGGACAGATTCGAGCCGCAGCTAGGGCGTCAAGGGGATCTGGTTTGGTGGCCACAGGATCGAGTCTCTGCTTTTTGCAGATGATGTGGTTCTGTTGGCTTTTTAAGGCCATGATCTCCAGCTCTTGCTGGAGCGGTTCGCTGCCAAATGTGAAGTGGCTGGGATGAGGATCAGCACCTCCCAATTCGAGACCATGGTCCACAACCAGAAATGGGTGGAGTGCCTACTCCAGCTAGGGGAAGACGTCGTGTCCCAAGTGGAGGAGCTCAAGTATCTGGGGTCTTGTTCACGAGTGATGGAAGGATGGAGCAGGAGATCGAAAGGCAGATTGATGCAGCATCTACAGTGATGCGGACTCTGTCATGATGAAGAGGGACCTGACCGAGGAGGCAAAGTTCTCAATTTACCAGTCAATCTACGTCCCTACCCTCACCTATGGTCACGAGCTGTGGGTAGTAACCAAAAGAACGAGATTGCAGATCCAAGCAGCCGAAATGAGTTATCCCCACAGGGTGGCTGGACTCTCCCTTAGAGATAAGGTGAGAAGTTCAGCCATCCGGGAGGAACTCTGAGTAGAGTCGCTGCCCCTCCGCATAGAGAGGAGTCAGATAAGGTGGCTTGGGCATCTGGTCGGGATGCCTCCTGGACACCTCCCAGGGGAGGTTTTCCGGGCATGTCCGACTGGGAGGAAGCCACAGGGAAGACCCAGGACACGCTGGAGAGACTAGGTCTCTAGGCTGGCCTGGGAGCGTCTTAGGGTCCCCCCAGAAGAGCTGGACCATGTGGCTGGGCAGAGGGAAGTCTGGGCCTCCCTGCTGCCCCCATGACCCGACTTTGGATAGGCGTCAGAAGAAGGATAGATAAAGGGATACTCCAATGCCGAAAATTCACTTGGAATTTAAGATCAATATAGTCATATGATCAATAAAACCATACAGCTTAAAAATAATAAAACTATCTGGATTACCAAATTAATAGGTCTGTGTGTTTGTGTGTGTGTGTATGTGTGTATGTGTGTGTGTGTATGTGTGTGCATGTCTGTCTGTCCCTGTTAAAAAATATGTTTTGTAAGAAGTAAAAATACACTCTTGAACTTTGTTTACGAAACTCTAAAATGTACATGTGGTATGTTTAAACAGTTTAAGGTCACCACAATGTAATTGTACTTATATATATTGGATGCTAAAAAGAAATATGACTTGATTAAATAACAATGGCCTTTTTGTGGCATGTTGAACCCCCTATCCCCATTCGAATAGATGTCTTTTCAGTATATCAAATATATATATGTATAAATACACAATACACAATACACACACACACACACACACACACACACACACACACACACACACACACACACACACACACACACACACACTTTAAGACGGAATCTTATGTGACCATAGTCACTGCAACTAAATGGGGCCATTACTTAATGCAGTTTGAATTGGCTGTGATTATGGACTGTGACTGCAGAAAAGGTAGTCGCTTTAACAGGGCAAGAAGTCACCAATCAAGACTGTTATGAGCTTAATGGTCCAAATACCAGTGTTCAGTGTTTATTTAAATTGCACACAACAGTGTTGGACTTTCATCAGCTCTTAGATAAACGCAAGTGCACCTCAGTTAGAGAAGGGCTAATGACCATCTGACTGAGTGGTAACTATCAGCTACATCTTAACATTATAAGGACACAATTCAAGTGTTCTCAAAATTCATTTTTTTCAACACAAGTCGTGACTCATGCTACATTATTTCTTCGTACTGGTTATTCTACAGGAGATCGGCAACTGCTGGAGTCTTTTCATTCAATCATATTCCTTTAACCTACGGCAAAAGGCGAGAACTTTGAAACCTGTCCCCTGTTAGCCTCTCAGGAGAAACACATGACAAACAAGAGGTAATCCTCTCATTTATTGAATGGACGCAGAACAATTTAAAAAATTGAAGGCAATGGGAAAACAAACAAAAAAACATAAAAAAAGATAAATGAAATGTATGAAATATCTGCATGAATAGATAGATAAACATGTTCTTGTGAAGGACAGTTTGGAATCGCTGATGTCAGGCTAAATGTTAAATTTAATGCACATTAGAAAAAAAAAAATAAAAAATCTGTTGAGCCTGGCTATAGGATGTAAAGTATGTGGGAAATAGCTAAAGATGTCCAGGTAATAGTTTGCCTCATGAAAAAAGAGTTCTGCACTTACTATGTTTAATTTTTAATCATTGTTTAAATTTTCATGTTCTTTTGGTGCAACACACAAACACACATATCTCTCTCTCTATCTCTCTTTAGCACTCTCTCTTGAACACACATACACAAAAACACACACACACACACACACACACACACACACACACACACATACACACACACACACACACACACACACACACACAAACTGAATTTAGCATCATCGGGTTGTAAATCTTGCTTCACGTGCCTGAATTCAAATGTAAACGCAGTTATATTTATGTTTCACTTGCTGAAACTTCAACATACTAGAGTTCCTAATTCACATCTAGATATCCCTGTTCACTTATGGTTCTGCTTTATCTCCACCCAAGATGTAATCAAACTGTTTAATAACAAAGTCTGAGAAAAATAAAATAATCAAATAAATACATATTGTATGATGGTAAATATTTGAGTGCAATTTTTGCTTCTATTTTTTCGCAAATCTCTCCATCATCCTCTGTCCTGTTACCTGACGTAGATTCCTTGTTACTTTGACATCATGCCAACCATTGTCATTAAATTTCCCATTGACTGGCTCCACCAGAGCTTCAAAGGCTCCAGACCCCAAATTAATGACAAGTGAGACGGCCCCATTTTTCAGTGCTAGGTTGACGTAATCAGCTGATTTGCCAGTGTGCAGCATCAGTCCATTCCTCTGTAAGGTTTTGAACGACAGTGTGATTTCATCACTGCTGCTTTGAATTGGGTTCATGGACAAGTCGTAGCAGAAGAATTCGGATCCCTTGAAGGTTGCAACATACTCTTCTTTCCCTGCAGAAACAAAGAAAGAACAGGAGTGTTGTATCAATTTTTAGACGACAATGTAATATTATGTACATTTTGGGAAGTTGTTAGAATAATGACAAAAAAAAATCTAAAATGTCATTTTTATAACAATTGCACTAACACTAACATTTCTTGCCCCAGAAGCACAGGAAAGTCAATTGAATATTGCACACATAGTACTGAGTACTTGTATGAAGTGGGTAAATATAACAAAATTGTAGAATTTGGAGACATCAAACACTACAATCGATCAGTACAAACATAAAGTATTGTATTCCAGTACTGTGCACACTTCACACACAGCAATAACAACTGAGGAAGTGCTTTAACAGATTTAGTAGCTGTTAACAGACTATTTACAAATAAGCAACTGTAAGACAAAACTCTAAGACCACTAAAAAAATTAAAAATGTATACACTGAGAAAGAGCTGTTCAACACTGTTATGGCCCAGATCTCGATTTATTAAACTTGATCTATTATTATCCGGGGATAATTTGAATAATAATTTGAAGTGAATAGTCCACACAACTTTTAAGGGGCACGTTTGAATGTTTTCTTGAAATAAATACAAATTAGCATGAATGTTGTCGCACACACACACACACACACACACACACACACACACACACGCACACACAACACAGACATGCACACGCACACGCGCACGCACACACGCACACACGCACACACGCACACAAACACACAAACACTTAAAGTAGCATCCAACCATGGATGCAACAACATAACATAAAAGGGGTTGCTGTCCACAACAATTTGTCACCACATCGATCCCCCCTGAAAGTCACGATACTGCACGTCTGGGAAAACTACAAGAGACCATAATTGAAGTTGACTGGATTTCACTTCTCTTTTTTTTATTCTCCCCGTGTTTCCTATCAGTGAAAATGAGAGAACTCTACCTCTTCAATAAACTCACCAATCTCCTCTCCTAAGCTCAGGGACCATATTACAAATAGAGCCAATCGTTGGTGGTCATTCCCATAACTCTATCCACATCCCTATGCTTGCACTCCAGAGCTAATTCCCCTATATAATGTATTGTGTTTACAACAGAAGTATGTTAAGGAAGTTATAACATTTGGGAATCAGTGCACAGGCAGTTTCAGGGTGTGTAATATTTAATATTAGTGATGGGGTTCGCTCTGATTCAACCGTGTCCTGGCGTAAATGAGACAAAGCACTGCAGAATTGCAGAATTGTAATGGGACTTGGCTATGGAAGATAAGAAAAGAGTTTTGATATAGTTTTGGGGACATATTATTAGTATTCAATCAGCAATTACACAGAAAAGTATATGTTGCAGGATTGTGAAAGTCACATATTAAGCCGCATACATAAAATACATATTGTGGCGGACACTAAAGGGTGTGGCCTCTAACCCAAGGTCTGACGGCTTGGGGGGAGTGGTTACGAAGGGTACATATACTGATGTTCCCGAATGTTCGGGACTGATAAATTATTATGTTGGTGTGTCTACTCATTAAAGTTTGAACCCCTCCACAACTCCGTCGTCATATGTCCTCGTCGACACGCCACAATATGTCATCTTGTTAACAATGATGTTGACTGGGGAACCACATCTCTTCAGTCTGATCAGTGATAGACTTTAACCTCTGAAGGCATTTCATCAAAAATCATTCAGACAAATCAAAAGTCAGTCCACACAGCAGTTCAACTTTCCATTTGGCTACTAATGCTTGTCTGCTGAAAAGCATGCAACCAGCTCCTCTCAGTTGTTTCACCGTGTATGGATTATATATCAGTCAATGATGTAAATCACATTTTTCATTTTTCAAGAAAAAAACTGGCAAACTGTTGTCTTTTTCCCAAACCTACATAATTTTCGGCACAATATTTATTTAATCTAAATCTCATGAATTATCTCAATTGAAAAAAAAGGCAATTTCCTAGGAGACAGAGAACTTGTATCTCCATTTCTGTAATGGTTCTAACTTACTCATTTAAAAACACATGTTTAAGAATTATGGGCAAATAGAAAAAAACATATTTATTTCCAAATCCAATTAGATTGATTGAGTGAATGTAGTTATGGTACTTTTCAATTCTAATCTTAAAGCAAACTAGTTTGGCTTAAATAATTCAAATAATAGCATTTTGTTTCTTCACCTTTAGAAGGAAATGGCGGTGCTTTCATTCCACCGACAGGGTTACGACACCTGCTCTTTCATGATGTGATTTGAGCTGACCGGTACAAATCCCCCATTGGTTTGTGTTACAGTTTTAGTTAGTAGAGGCCAACTCAGGATTATTAATGCAGTGCATGATATAAATAAGGGGGCCTTGTCTTCTTTCAATATCATTACCTTTACTTATTATCATATAAATGCAAGTCTCTTTATAAACATACAAAATACTGTAGAAAATGTTGCTTGAAGGCCTTCACATGTCATGTATGCTGTGAAACATGATTAAGTGTACTCAAATATCCAACAGTGACTGGTAGTGCCCCTACTAAGATCTAACAAAAGCACACAGCTTGGTTGCCATGCACATCAACTCCAACATGTCATATTTGAAAGTAGGATGATGTTTTTCTTTGATGAAAAAATCAAACATATACCCGCCTCCTTGAGAAGGAAGGACATCCTGAGAATTTAGTTTTGACATTTTTGACAATTATCTGCTTTACATATGCATGACTTAACACCTGGATTCACCACATTCGACTATTACACGGAATATTTTTCAAATACGAGTCTACAATCCCATAGCCTTGAATTGAAGGCCTTTGCAAACAAACAGCCTATGTCCCTTGAGTGACCTTTGCTGATAACACAAAGCAGCCATAGTCTCACTCCATGTGACATTGTCAAGACAAAATTGCGAGTTAAAAAGGGCAGTTGTTCTCCCGGAAATTTGAGTGAGTCTGGTTTGTCTCTCTGGACTGTCCTCCAGTCTATAGTCGATCAAAGCACGGCAAGTGGCTTACTTGAGTCATGACACCAACTCATCCAGTGTTTTGTCCAAAAAGAGAAGGATACGAAAAGTAAAAAGACTTGTACATTTCCTATTGAGAGCTATTGCATACAGGTAAGACCTTGTACAGTATCATTAAACCCCAGGGTTAATAATATGATAGTTTTTTTTTGTTTTTTTTCACTTTTTTAGTTGAGTTCTCTACACCTATTCTTAACAGAGAGAGCTAATGTCTCAAAATCTTCCAACAACATTCCTTCTTATCCTCCCAGATTTAAGGATTTCCCTCTGACATAAGATTATTTGTTAGTTAATAGGATGTCAAAGTATTTTAACATTTAACATTGACAAACACTTGACTTTATTGCAAGAATAGGCATAACTACAAAGGACTACTGTTGTGACCATGCCCCAAGAGCAACACACAGAGCTTCTCCTTCTTGCAACACACCTCAACCATACCCTTCGTCCCCTTGCAGGAGTAGGTCAACGCATCCCCTGCACACTTCTTAAAACCACATCACTGAGCACACATCCTTAAGGATCAATATAGTATGTATGATTCAGTAAAGTCCAGCATAATAAATATTTTGGTAGAGACCACTCAAACTAGATTAGTGTCACATATTCAATGTCCACATATTCACCTTACATAGTAAAAGTCTTTATTATTGTCTAGAGCATATTTCAGCAAACCAAGATAAACGGAGCAGAGTATGTAGGACCAAACCACTGATTTACTGTATCACTATGCAACAAAGAGCCACAATGAGGAATAAGTTGTACAACAGTGCCAGCATGGGATCGTGGGTCCAGGAGACTCCTGATCAGTCACGATGCCCTGACACTAATCTGGCATGTGCTTTTCTATCACTGTATTTCAAATTAGCCTGCACCCAGGGGATAACACTGGCTGTCAGCTTCACATCGTGACACAACACACTAAACAGACTTGGCAAGTTGATGAAGAAAAACAACAAAAAAAAACATGACATAGATGGAGAGGAAGCTTTGACTTTAAGTGGCATTGCTTCATTCTCTGACATCATTAACATTAACCTGTTGATGTAATATATTTATCAGTCATTCCATTGGTCCAAAAAGAAATATAATTCAGTTGATTTGGGAAAAAAAATGGCTGAGTCATCTATAGTGCAGAAAATTAGGTTGAAGCACTAATTTATGGATATTTTAGGTTGAAAAATACATACAAAATATCAATCACCATTTGACATGAATACTAAATAGTTGAGTTAAAGAGCCAAACAATTTCTATTTTTTCCAGTTCATTTTTATATTCATTTTTAATGCAAATTTATTCAACTCTGACAGTCCTTTGATAACATTAGGTGCTACATGCACCTGACTATCACCAAAAAGTTGTGTAATAAAGAGAAAAGTCCTTTCAGTGACCCCCCCATTGATATCATGGGGGTGTTAAACCAGACATGTGACCACCAATGACTGTTCTTTAAATTCTGACTGATGTCTGAGTGAATGTTTCTGGATGATCGTTGTTCTTGATTGTCAATGTTATCAACCTATGTCTTTATATTTTCTTGACCTGTCAGGGACTAAGGATGGAAAGTAGCCATTGGTTACATCTGGCATATTTACATTTTTATGTTAATGAATATGCATTGTCCCTTTAAATAAATAATTTTAAAAAAAGGGGGGATTCTTCTTGCATACTGCCATGAGTCTTGTTTTACCCATGACAATCCCTAGCAATGACCTTGTCTTAAAACTGTTCTTCTTTTCCTTTCAGCTCTTCCCTTCAGGGGTCACCACCTCCATTTAACCCCATTCTCTGTACCCTCTCCTCTCAAAACCCTATTCCCTGCATCCAATTCTCTCACGTCTTAAAACTCTGTTTTGTTTTGTTTTGTTTTGTTTTTTTTCTGGGAGGATGAGTGATACTATCAACCACCTTCTTCACACAACTAGGAATTCCTGTTGTCAGCCCTCTGTAAGAAGGAGCTTACTGTGCCATGTTTGCCTAGGTTCAAAGGAAGTTCACTGCTCTAGATAAAGTCAGATGCTTCTGAAGCAGCACCTGTGGATTTTTAAGGGCTAGATCTGCTATAAATAAAATTGGACATTAAAGCCATCCAGTGTGGAGTCCAGGGACATCTAGCAAGGCTCACTGACTGACACTTGATTTCACTTCATCCAAACTCACTTGGTTTCTCCAGACCTATTAAAATGATACAGAAGTTTGTGTCTGGCAGCCCATTAAAAAGATAGGAATGTTAGCGTCATGCAGCAGACTTAAGCCTCTTACACTATGACAGAGAGAAGAGTTTCTGAACTCCAGCATTTCTTTGAAAATGTTTTATTATATGATTATCACACCATTCAGAATACTCAATTAGATATATCAACCCCCTTCTACCCATAATATGGATGTTACCATGATTTCTTTCTTAGAAAATGTACACATAAATGGCTTTGCAATGCAGGTTGTCATTGAAGGTGAAAGCAGGCTTTCAGTAAGGCACAAGGAGAAGTGGTAAATTTTCCTGGTTACTTCAATGTTGAACCCGCAAAGTACAACTTAAAGTATTTAAAAACATAAACCTATTACAGGCTTTGGGGAAAATACACAAAAATACACAATATTTTGTCCACCAGCTCCTTTTTGTAACATGTGTTGGCCCTCATTTATGTGTTGGACTGCCTCCGTCCCCTTTGATAACCTTCCCCAATCCTTGTTTCTAGAGTGCCTTAATCGAATAGGCTGTACCAATTCAAACATGGTCACTCTTTTCCTTTGAACTGCCTCATACCATAAAATTTTAGACATCCTGTCGTCCAACCTCTGCTGAAAAAAAAAAATCCCAAACTTTTGGCTCATCAGCAAATTGTAGAAGTGTCATATATGATGCCCTTTAATTGGGCTTCCATAATTAGACAACACTGAAGCTGTTCTTCTGAAGGTCAAAAATTATATCAAGATAGCAAAAGATGATGGGAAGTAATCTATATTGATATTACTTGTCCGTAGCTTTGTTTTTGATGTGGTTGATCACCTCTTCATTCTATGTAAGATAAACCAATTAGTGGATATTTCCAGGACCAATATTAACTGGTTTACATGACACTAATGGACAGATGTTACCCAATCTCCTGGGTTAGTCCTTGAGTGGTATCTCTTTAATAACATTGCCTTCAGGGCAGCTTGTTCGTCATTTTATTGGCCCATCCTGTAATTTTCATTCAGATGACATTTAGTTTAATTGTTATTTTAAGCCTAATGATTGTAACCTATTGTCAATTTGTAATGGTTGTTTGAATGAAATTTGGATTTGGATGGATGAAGACTGCCCCCAAAGAAATTTGAATACAACAGACTCTTTTAATTATAAGTGAAATGCAATTTCAAAAATCAACCATTATATGGAGTCATTAACTGCCTGAGTTCAGCATAACTAACTTTCCAATGAAGAAATACTTCTAGATTAAGGACTGTGATTAGCAAGGTCAAGATGGAGGTGGCTGTTCATGCTTTTATTTCCTTTCAGCAACATTAATTACAAAATAGAAGTTTATTTTATTCTTTCACCTGTCAAAAACAATGTCCCTCAAAATGATCAAATGACTACAAGCCAGCAAGTCAGCTTTTCACTGGAAGTAATAGACAATCATGCATCTTTCTGGTTCATCCTCCCTCCTCTTATCATGTTAAAATTCCATCAATTTTAAAATACTGACAGTTCCTTTGGAAATTGTGAATGGTCAAACAACCTATTATGTCGTTGACCTTGTCCTCCTCCAGCCAAAGTATGAATTGTTACTGGCAGTCACTGTGACTCATTTTGAAATAAGATGTGACCATTGTTTTCAATATAGACAGGCTGTTACTAATTAAAAGCAGGGCCAGAATCATAAAGCATGGTGTTGAACTACTCAAATAAATGTACTTAGTGTTGTATTTTTTGTTGTATTGGGTTTTTTTTCATTTGAAGGTTCTATGGCCACTAATGATATTTATCAGTGAGGTGGTGTGTAAATAAATCCTTAATCTTCACTACTCTTACATTATAACTATAGACAGCACCTACAGTCAACGATCCCTGAGGACTCCTTTGCCTATGGCACAACTTATTGATCAGCAATTGAATATTAGAGTAGAATCGGGCATGGAGATTGCAGTAGGAAGTGTTGGCAAAGTATGCATCAGCTTGGCATGTTTTAGCTTCTCAAATATTTTAAGACCTTTGAATTATTGCCTCAGAATAACTATGAGCTTTTAGACAATTCTCTGTTACCATTCCATTTCTAAGATTCCCTGTACTTTCCCACTTCTCTTTGATACATACCCCGCTTTCTGTACTTTTCCATTTTTTCATGTGAGACATAAACCCATTGATGCTATCACGGTCATATAACGGCCTTGAAGATAGCCACTGTCTCCCATCCCATTTTTATCAGTGTCCAAACATGTTTTGTGGGCTACATCATACTTCTCAATGCCTGTATTGTTTAAACTTTTGTATAAGAAAGACTCACTAACCAATAAAGCGGAGTCCTTCTCGGGGAAAAGCAGACAGTCTCCCTCTCTGTTTCTCTCTGCTGCCCGTATGCGAACTAACCTCTGATACAATAGGGCTCATTCACCATCGGCTAGGAGATCCGGACCCTGGCCTTGGACTGAGAGGACGAGGAGGACCAACCAAGGTTCCCAGGGGTCACCTCAACTACCTCGCCTCAAGAATGTCCTTAACAATGACTATGTTACATAATTTGTCATCTCTAAAATTTGTAGCTTATGAAAGAAAAATAAATAAATCAATAAAAAATTAAGTCAGGACACTTACAGTAATGTCCTCTCCAATGTCTAGGAATTTAACATTTTGAAATGATCAAAAAATATGTTTCTAATCAGTGCTAATGCCAAAATACCCTGAAAAAAACAATAGTGACACTAGAAAAACATGAAAACCCCACAGTGGACAGCCCAAAGCAGAATCACACTAGGAACCCTCTGTTTATAATATTGTTCTTTTACTTTCAGCTGCTTGCTTCAGGGAATCATATGCCTCCATCTAACCCTGTTCTCTGTATCCTTTCCCCTCACACTAATTAACTTCATGCCCCCTTTTACTGCATCAAGAAATCTCATCTAGGCCTTTACCTGGCAGTAACAACTTCAGTATCTGCCAAAATATTCAGTATCCCTCCTCTGTACACATGCAAACCATCTCAGTCTGGCCCCTCTGACTTTATCTCCAAAACATCTTGCATTTGCTATCCCTATGGCAGACTCATTCCTAATCCGTGTCATCCCTGTCACTCTCAAAGAGAACCTTAAAGTTTTCATCTCTGCTTCCACCTGGTCTGCTTCCTGTCTTTACCTCAGTGCCACTGTCGCTAAAGCATACAGCATTACTGGTCCCACCACCATTTGGTATACCTTACATTTCACTCTGACTGGTACTCTTATCACACATCACACCAGACACTTTTCTCCCCCCTTTACAGCCTGCCTGCACATGTTTCTTCACCGCTTTTCCACACTCTCCGTTCTCTGGACTGTTGACCCAAGATATTTGAAATCCTCCAACTTCTTTATCTCTACTCCCTGAAGCATCACCATTTAACATGGGTCCCTTTCATTGAAACACATGTATTCTGTCTTGATGCAGCTAACCTTCATTCCTCTTCTTTCCAGGGCATACCTCCAACTCTAGATTTTCCTCCACCTGCTCTCACCACAGATCACAATGTCATCTGGAAACATAATGGTAAATAGTGATTCCTGTCTAACCCCATCTGTTAGCCTGTTTATCATTAGAGAACAAGAAGGGGCGTTGACCTGATCCCTGATGCAGTCCCACCTCCATCTTGCCAACAGTCATCCTACACACCACTATTCTATGCCATCTGGATATACTGTCAACTCACTTCTTTGTTGTCACTGATCTCTTTCAGTTAACATCGTCTATTGAAGATGTAGTTCATCTGTGTGCTCCAATCTCTGGTCTTGCAAGTTACCCTATGTTCATACCTCTTCTGGAAGAAAGTATTCACCACAGCCATTTCCATCTTTTTTGCGAAGTCTACCACCATCTGTATTCCTATCCGCGATACCACACCTGCCCATCACTTCTTGATCATCTCTTCTGCCTGCACCAACATGCCCATTGAAGTATTCACCATTAGCCACTTTCTCATCTCTGGGGATATCTTGCATGACTTAATCTAACTGACTCCAGTATTTCTCCTTCTCCTATCACTCTCATTCCACCTGTTGTGCATTGACAACACTGAAGATCACATCTTCGATTTGCATCACTCCAGCTGACAGTCTTTTACTTCCTCAATCTCCCTAACAAACTCCTCATTCAAGATAATTCCAATTCTATTTTGCTTCTAATCAATGCAACAATAGAACAACTCAAATCCTGCTCTAAGCTTTGAGCCCTGCTCACATTTCACTTAATCTCCTGGAACACAGTACATCCATGTTTCTCCTCTACATCATGTAAACCAACTCTCAAGGCTTTTCCTGCTGTATTCTGAACATTCAAAGTCCCTTCTATCAGTCCTAGATTCTTGTTGTTTCTCTTCTCTCTCTGCATATGGACACGCCTTTCTCCGGTCCTATTAACCCACAGCAGCCTAAATTTCACCCATACCATGTAGGTTATCAGCACAGCTGGCAGTTATTGATAACCCAGGCCTAATCCGATCTGGTAGGGAAGTCACAGGTTTGATTAGAATTTTTAGTGGGCGATAGGTTTTATGTTGGATATTCATCCTGGCATAGCCCTCTGCATTTATCTGGGGCTGGGACCAGAGGAGATATGAAACTGTGACATTAAGAAAGAATATATTGTGCAAGTATTTTTCTTGAATCAATAATTGGGTGGTAAATATTGATTGTACAATATAACATTTATAGTGTAATGACATCATAATTAAGATTGGCTTACCACAGATCCCTTTCATAATGCCTTTCAATTTTGATGAAGTCATCAAGAAAAAATTCAAGTCATTGGCAACCCAGTCAGGACGGCACCAGACATGGTGATATTTTTGGTCCAATGAACAATTATCAACAATCTCAATCTGTTCATGAACACGCTTGCAAAACAGTACAATCCTTACCTACTGTGGTGTGAAAACATAATGAAAAGTTTCCACCAAGTATTGGTTGTATATTACAAGCACTATGCATATCATGTGTTGTTTCTTTTTTACCATCTATTTGAAAAAGGTAACATCATTTAACATCACTGAATATATTGGATCCTATAAGTCACATATGTGTGTTTAAAGCAGTCATGCGACCAGTCAACCCAATGATTTCCACATTTTATTTCATGATCATCTCAAAGTTTCACTACATTTGACTGCCAGCACTGGGGACTTCAGGTGGAACTTATTCAATGTGACAATGAAAACACAGAAACAGTATCTGGATCAGGTCATCTTTCATTGCAGTCCAAGATTTTTATGCATCAAAGTGATGAGTTTGAGAGCTGACGACCTTTTAGTCTACAGGTTATAAAAGAGCAGCGTTAATCCCAGCGATGCTCATCGTGAGACACACACGCACACTCACACTCACATTCACATTCACATTCAAACTAGCACTCACACTCACACACATATATACATGGAGTAACGTAATCAATAATATTGTATTTTTGTAAATGTATGAATAAATAATATTCACCACAATAAAATCAGATATGTACAACACACTGTGTTCTTGTAAATCATCATGTATATCACAATCTCATTATTTGGATATCTAACTATAAACTGGGCTTTAAAAATTATGATTGTCTAACACTATTGGAGACCTTTTTTTTGTTTTTACTGAGCCAATATCACAAATCACTTTTCTATAACACTATATTAAGGACATGAAGACCCTGGCAGGAGTTGTCTGTTTCTTCTAAATATGTAGGTGGCAGTCATTCATCTGATGAACACAATAAATAAGGTATGCAAACTACTTCAGATCTCAAATATGAAAAGAAAAGACTCAGCAAGAGGCAAGAAATTCTGCTGGAACCTCAAAAAAATGTAAAATAAAAACAATTAAAACAAATACACAAATACATAACAGATTGTCAAATATGTATGTTAATACTCATGCACTCAGGCAAACAAATACTATATGAATACACATATCTTACAGCGCACATTTAGCTGCAAGGCTCTCATTTGCTCTCAGCCCATTACAGAATCACAACAGCATTACAGAGAAGAGGGAGTGTAATGTGCTGAATCCTAATCTGCAAAGCCCAATCCATTTCTCTTGGGTAAATCCAGAGGATAATAATGTAAGCCTGGGGGAGATGGGAGGTGGGCTCATCATCAAAATCCTCATCAAAAGAGAAGCATTTTGATATTAATGTATATTTTCTTACTTACCTTTACAGCGTTTAAAATATAGGATACTTTTCAAATTCCACTTTTCTGTTATCAGAAACATCACATGCATCAAAGCTAACATATTTTCTGATAGTAATGACTGGGTTATTATGTATGATCAAACCGATAACTTGCATGAACAGATGTGTAGTACTGATTCATAGTTGCTCTCTGTCTTTGCAGGCCACTTTTTGAATGTGCAGATACTAATAAATATTTGCTCTAAGCATCTTAAAAAGCCCACCAATTTGAATTTAACCTTGTCAAGGGTGAACAAGCACAAACCTCAACTAAGAACTGAAAAGGAGCAGCAAATGTTGCTGCCCACTCCTTTTTAACAGAGCAAGAGATACAGTGTCTGATTGCAAGGAAGTAGAATTTGGTAATTGTCTAATTTGTGTCACAGATATGGAGCCTTTTTCAAAGTGCAAAGTCAGAAGGCATTGAAGCATCCCATCGGACAGAAATAATTCATGTGCTAATTACATCGCTAGTTAGTCTCAAGATGACTTTTGGGTAGAGTTGCTCTTTTCTTCCCAAATCCTGACACAAAGATTCATTTAATGTCAGACTCAAAGTGACTCCTTGATCGTGAGCGGACACATCAGGATAGACAATTGCTTACCCCTGACATCTGACCAGACAAAAGATACCTAACCTAAATTTCAGCTTAAGTTTAAGTATGATTTAACAGATGGATAAATGCTTTCAGGACACTTAATGAGAAACAGTAATTTCCAAGTTAGCCTTTGCATACTAGGCATAGAAGAAAGGCATAGTTTAAGAAAGATAACCAGATGGTTGCAAAAATTTGAGTGATATTTAAACATCTATACACTTGGTAACACATACATATCAGTTACTACTGCAGTCTAAACCACATCATGGGAATGTGCACTGGCTACAGTACATTGAAGTATTCAAGCTTCTATTCAAGACCAATGAATAGATCAGACAGTGGCGATACTTTGAGAAACAAATTATCCCAGAACATGTAAAGATGTCAACTTTGTCCCTTTTTCTCATGTACATAAAGGTCATAACAGCATGAATGAAAATTGTAAATCAAATGATGCAAAACTGGATTTTGGGACAATTATCATTACAATGTCACTCCATATGCAGGAGCAAGAGTTGTAAAAACATTGACATTGTCCCTCGGGCCAATTAAATCAAGAAGTATGGTCGTCAAGAGAGAAGACATCAATAAAAAGTACAATCGACATATCTTACTTTGATTCACCCAATCTCTCAAGGACAAAGTCATCATGGCTTTTTGTAAATGGGATGAAGAATCACTTAGGGGCATAGGAAATCCAAAAATTCCATGCATGGAGAAAGTGAGGCTTTACCAACACATTCTGCTGCACCAATGACCGTGTTCAATATCCCATTTAAAACTTTGGAGGAAGTGGAATAAAAGATTGTTCAGTACCTTCTGAGATGGCTGGTAATCCATCAAAGCATCACAAGTTTAAATAGTTAAAAATGGGAAAAGAGGGGAGGTTTTTATATTAGCATTTTTTTTAAATTTCCATTTTTTCTAGCTGTTATACCTCAAGTACAGACCTTGACCAAACTTATTTCTGTATTTAACCACCACGTGTTGAACAAAAGGGTTTGAATCCTTTGTTCTAATGATCGATCCCCATGCAGCAATAAACTAATTCTCACCTATTCGCTAACTCCAGTACATATTTCGGAGGCGTGTGGTGAGAAGGGAATCCGTCTATTAAAGGGGGGGCTCGTTCCAGTGGCCTCACCCATTAGACTACACTGAGTTATACACTGTGACGTCACCAACCAGCATATAAGCGGGTGTTTTGAACTGAAACGCCACTCTAACGGCTACTCTCCAGTGCACAGGAGGTGGCTGTATATCGACGCAAAGACAATTTCTTTCTGGATCTGGAACATGGTTCCAAGCTTGACATCCTGACTCAACTACTGGACCTGCAGACTGCCTGTGAAGACCCCAAGAGCCAACCATGTCTCCAGATCGCCAGCCGTCTCTCGTCCCTGGTGGAGCGTCCAGAGGACACCTCACTCCTGCTGACGATCGCAAATCCACTGTGGGTCAGACGCGTCATTGGAACCTGCTTTTTTATCCCCTGAACATCGCATCTCTGATCAGCTCATTCGTGAGGCCAGTATTAGTACCTGGGCAAGCATGAGTGATTGATCAGTTTTGTAACTGCTGTTTATTGTGTCGGGCCTTGGGTAATTGTTTTTAGGTTAGGTTAGGTTAAGTTTATTTCAGTCATATTTATCGAACATTGTTACATTGACAAAATTTACATGACATCACATACTGACTGAAAAAGTCAGAAGCAGGCAGAAGCAAAGCTTATAATCACCTGTCTAATATACACTTACTGTTTCCAACAAATAATATATTAATGGAAGAAAAAAATGTTTTTCATGTAACAAGCCAAACAATATCAAGCTTCATTTTTAGCCATATATGTCAATCAAAGAATTGTACAACACTTTCTTGAAAAATGCCAAAGGAACTACATGTTTTTATATTTAAATCAGTACTGTTCCATAACTGAACTCCACAGAACGAGATGCATCGACATTTAATCTCTTTCTTCACACTCCGTAGAGTAAATTTGCACCGATCACACAAATCATATCTACTCTCTTCTTCCTTCATGTTAGAATCTGCACGTTATATGTTTTGGAGAGAAGGTCAGAGAAGCCAGACTGAGATGGTTGGACCATGTACGGATGAGAGATAGTGAATATATTGGTAGAAGGATGCTGGAATTGGAGCTGCAGTGCAAGAGGTCTAGAGGAAGACCAAAGAGAAGATTTATGGGCATAGTGAGAGAGGATATGAAGTTAGTTAGTGTGAGAGAGGAGGATACAGAGAATAGGGTTAGATGGAGAGGGTTGATTAGCTGTGGTTGCTCCTGAGGGGAAAAGCTGAAAGGAAAAGAAGGATCCCATTCATTCTCCAGCCCCAGTCACCTGGCAGCACCAGGTGTTAAGCCTTTGGTCTACAACCGCCTGCAATTTGATAGTTCTGCATTCAGACCGCCATTTTTTGGTTTTGTGTTTCTGAGGCCGCTGCCACACACACACACACACACACACACACACACACACAAACAGACAAAGACACAAACACAAACACAAACACACACACACACACACACACACACACACACACAGACAAAGACACAAACACACGCACACACACACACACACACACGCACACACACACACACACACTAACACTGACTCAACCATAAACACACACACATCTAGACAAATATACACACACAAATATACACATACA
>CAAKHD010014315.1:182181-215249 GCA_901007705.1 Fistularia tabacaria
CAAACACACGCGCAGGATAGATGCGGCGCGCAGATAGAGGCAGGGGCGCAGCGGCCCCCGCCCCCGCGCGCGCCCCTCTGCGAGCACCCACCCGCTCTCACGCACACACACACACACACACACACACACACACACACACACACACACACACACACACACACACAGACAAAGACACAAACACACGCACACACACACACACACACCTGAGTTTCAGATTGTCAAATACACTTGATTGTACTTTAAAAAGGGGAGATTCTTGGTGAATATTGTGACAAGACTTTGTGACTGGATACACCTTATTAATCTAAAATATAATTATTGTTAAATATCTACATTTTTAAATTAATACTTTCTTCTTGTGACTGTGTTCCACACATTAGTATTTTTTTTCCAGCTTTGCTGGTTGTGCTCTGAAAGAGGGATAATATCATTTTTGAGTTAATGATATGCCAACAACTTTGATTAATAACTAATGATCTTCATTGATAATTGTTAGTTATTACAAATAACTAATTCTAGCTCCACTCACTGCACCACAAATGGTGCCCCGTGTGAGGCTAGTGTAGAACAGTGCACAACACATCCTTCAGGGACTCAAGAGACAACAAGGTAATAGAAACTGGGATAGAAAATGAACGAGGCCAAAGCACAAGGAAACTTTCGAACATCATCAAAATGTCCCCATGCGAAGGCGTAGACTAAAGGTGACCCACTTCCAGCATTGGGGGAAATCCAACTCAAAGAAAAATGGTCCAGGTAGAAATTAAGAGCCTTCAGGACACGTGTATGAGGGCAAAGGCTTTGGGGCTTTGATTCCATGTAGCCTGAAGTAGGTGGGAACGCAGAGAGAAAAGTAACAGGGCCTTGACTGTGGCAAACGGAGGTTTTCCAAAGCTCCTGATTTAAGATATTAATTGAACAAAAATATTATAAATGAAGACATAAACTATCACGTGGGCGTCATGGTGGTGCAGTGGTTAGTGCTTCAGCCTCAGAGCACGAAAGACCCTGGTTCAATTCCAACAGGGGACCTTTCTGTGTGGAGTTTGCGTGTTCTCCCCATATCTGCATGGGTTTCCTCCAACAGTCCAAAAACATGCAGCAGGTTAATTGGGAAAAATGACCCCGAATGAGTGAGTGAGTGAATTATGTTTGTCTATATATGTGGCCCTGCGATTGACTGGTGACCAGTCCAGGGTGTACTTTGGCTCTCGCCAAATGACAGCTGGGATAGGCTTCAGCATCCCCTGACTGCAGGATAAGTGGCAGATGATGGATGGATGGATGAACTATCAGATTGTTTCCTTATTATAGATATATATATATTTTTGGTTTACATGTCCGCATGTACAACGATCCCTCAATCGAGATTTGCAGTCTGCCTGTGTGTGTACTTGTGTGTGTGTGAGTGTGTGTATGCTTGTGTATTTATTGCCCGGTGGCGAGAGAACACAGCTTGTTGAGCAGCATCATTGCATGTTCAAAACTGTGATTCTGTGAACAAATGCCTTCAGGATACAGAAGTTTGACAAAATCCCAGCATCACCTCTGTGATGTGCTGGTTGTGCAAGGTTACCAATATCTAAATGGAATTTTACGAACAAAAAAAGGATGACCGTTTTCAGCCAATGCGGTAATGTGCAGTTTTGGTTTACTTTTGGAGAAACAGACAATTGAACATTTTAAAGAGCAATAAATGTTACTAAGTGTCAAAACATGCAGGAGGTTAATTGAAATAAATTGGAAAAATTGCCCAGATGTATGGGTGAGTGAGAGAGTGAATGGTTTATCTCTATATGAGGCCCTGCGATCGAGTGCCGACCGGTCCAGGGTGTACCCCGTCTCTCGCCCGGCATTCCCGCAACCCTAAGTGCAGGAAAAGTGGTAGATAAAGGATGGATGGATGTGAATAAAAGAAGGGTGCCCTTAAACATACCTCAAAGACATAAAACATAGTAGGTGTTTTGTTATTTGTGCTGCACCAGTTCATACAATCAAGATATTTTCACAGCGTGCATTTACGTCAATACATGCAATTTTTTTCCCTCCACAGTGGCCTTTTCAGAAACCATCGCTGAAGGGGAAATAAACTCTTCTTTTTGTATCATGCCCTCAAGCTGTGGAATAGATCACACTGAGGTATTCTCAGTAGTGCAGGAACAGACATAAGTGTTTATATCAACTAACTATCTATATGGTAGCTGCGATAAAACAGTTAAATTACAACATTAAATATTTTGAGAGTATCATTCATACAGCAATGGTGCTACTTCAAAGGTTAAAGCATCTCACTCAAAGATAACTTTTGAGTACACAGCTCTCACCTAACAGGATTGGTGAATCACAGGCCTGCTTCATGGTTCAATTTCACAAGAAATCTGAAGCACTGAATAATTTTCTTTCTAGTAAGAGGATAAATGCAGTGTTATTCAGCCCTGGAAGGGAAAGAAAAGTGAAATGCAATTTCCCTATTGCCAATCTATTCCTCAATCCTTTTGTCTGCCTAAGCAGATCAATTCAGTTCAATAATCACATTGACAATACTCACTTCTGGAAGGTTTGTCCCAATAGGGCTGCCTCATTTTGCAACTTTCACTCTTTCCATCACCCTTGAGATTTTTTAAGGCAGAAAAAACATTTGCAACTTTATCTATCAAGGCAAAGATGCTGACCTATGGAAGGAAAATTATTCACATTGAGGTGTTACTGTTTTAGTTTTGCTTGGGCCCGACTGACACAAGATCAAGGTCATTTCATAATGGGGTGTCCAGCTGTCTCTCGCCTGTCAACAATCCTGAGTGATGAAAGAGAATGTAGCCAGTTACAGAGACAGAAGTCAAGGCTATGGGGATATGATAAAGATCAGCCTGTATCAGTAGCAAAAACAACAAAGACAGAGGGGTAGCATAAAAAGATGATACTGCATTTTGAGCCTTTAGCCTTCACAGTGGTGACAAATAGATCTACTTTGTAGCTTGCCCCTGCATAGTTGTTCTGTTCTGCATTCTGCAGGGGGCTTCAAGAGTCACACCACAGGAATAAATGCATGTGGTCCACAAGTCTACTCAACACAAAGCAGCAATACCCTGAGAAGTATTGACAGTACAACAGCTCTTTTGTCTGTTTGCTGTCAATCCTGTCAGTGCCACAAATTGATCAGTGGGTA
Organism: Fistularia tabacaria; assembly: GCA_901007705.1. Classification (NCBI taxonomy): domain Eukaryota; kingdom Metazoa; phylum Chordata; class Actinopteri; order Syngnathiformes; family Fistulariidae; genus Fistularia; species Fistularia tabacaria. The sequence goes on from CAAKHD010014315.1 coordinate 185,348, forward strand.
TTCACATCCATCAGAGTAACTCATACAACATGGATATGATTTTTTGTTGTTTAAGAATCCATATCGTTGAACTTCCAAGTTACTCGAAATGGCTGGTTTAATCAATTTTTAGTTTTAAAGAAATACATCTATGTATAAATACGAGTAAAATATGCATCTTTATGTGCCTGTGTAGGTTCTCAGTTCTGAAGATCGAAAGAAGCCACTTGGATGAGGGCTTAAAAAATGACTTATTTTAAAGATTAAAATGCTTCTGATCGGATAATTCATAACACACGTGATTTATCGTCCGCTCGGACGACCAGCATTTTTTTGAACTATTGCACTATGATAGCTCATACCTTTTTTGCACGTATATAAATGCATTTATTATAACACAGGTTCCCCAATTAACAATACTTTTAAACTTATTTTATTTTCAAGTGATCTTTGCAAATTTGACCCACACACAGCACACCCTGAATGAATGTATCTGTGAGACAGACCAATGAGGGCAAAATTGAGGAAAAAATAACCTTTTGGATGACTAAGAATTATGCCTTAAGATGCACTGGCATCTGTGTATTAAATGTATAACTTCGAATGCATGGGCTGAATTTTGTTATCTATCTTACAATAATATCAGTGCAGCCTGCTTATTGATTTTGCTTATGGCCAACGCTACAGTGCAACAACTGTACTCTTGATACCTCCAGGCATTGAGGATAGGACCCAGGAATGTGTTTTATTTATTGATTTATGGATATATTTTATAATATTACCATAATTTCCCGTAACCGTAAGTGTTTCAGCCTTTTTCGCTTGGCCAGTGGTTAGCACTTCCGCCAAACAGCATTGAGGACCCTGGTTCGATTTCCACAGGAAGCCTTTCCTTGTGGAGTTTCAATGTATTTCCCATATCTGTGTGGGTTTCCTCCGGGTTCTCCGGTTTCCTCCCACAGTCCAAAAACATACAGAAGGTTAACTGGAAAAATTGCTCTTATGTGTGATTGAGAGGTCCAGGGTGTAACCCACCTCTCGCTCAATGACAGCTGGGATAAGCTCCAGCATCCCCTGTGACCGCAAGTGTAGGATAAGCGGTAACAGAGGGATAGATGGAAGTTAATGTGTGGATGGCATTCAGAAAAGGGATCTTCAAACATGTGTTAGGTAATAGGCAAAAAATTACAATATTATATATCTGACAATAGATTATATTTAAGTTTGGGAGAGTATTTTGTGTTTAGTTGTGTGCTATGTATTCGTACAATGTCATCCTTGAAGAGACTCAGGATTTAATGGGATTTATTTTCTTCAACATTTAAAATACTAAGGAATGACAAAGTACATACAAACCCTTATTACTTTTCATCGATTCTGCTATAGCAAATTAAGATACAACAGCTGACATGAACACAATATGCAAAATACACATCCAACAGAAATGCACACATTTGTTTGTGGGATGTTGTGACATCTCTCATGTGGGGAAAACAATTTCATTGAACACTAAAAATTTTAAAAGGTACTAATTCATAAGAAGAGGCCAGTTCTGCTATTTTCCTATGAAGTATGCACGAGACTGGGATGGAGTTATAATCAAAAAGTTCAAAATAAATAAATAAATAAATAGTATGTCTGCGAAGGGTTGAAGTCATCAAGGTAATGGTTAATCTTGTCAAAATCAAGTCCAGTTGTGATGAGAAAAAGATGTTGACAAGATTACATTTTTTGGGAAGCTTCACAAATTGAGCGATTTCAGAGTCTCCTTTTTTAAGGAGTTTGACTTGCACCCAACAAAATAAAAACTCACCGCAATCCAGATATATCATTGCAGTTTTAAAAATTGATATATGTTGTGCTGTCTTTGTTGCTGACTAACACTGGCAAGAAAATTATTCGATACAACTCTACCTTGTCTGCTATAGATGCTTTGTGAGACTGACAAGCTTGTTGAACAAATCACCTTTTTGGACACAACCTCGATGTAATGTAACAATTATGTTTTGTGTGCTACTTTCTAGAGTCCCTTTTCCAGCATTCTGCATCAAGGCCATAGCCTAGGGTGACTGAGCCTTTTACTCAACTGCAGCATCCAGCCACCTGCCATGGAAATCACGGCTGTTTCCACCATATGCCTCAATGTTCTGCCAAGTCTCTCCAGTCTGTTTCGCCTTGGGCAAATTTCATAATGGGGTGGCTCAGAACACGTGGCACCGCTCATTAGGGCCTTAAACTTCATAATTTGTAAAAATGTGTGAGGTTGATTACCCCAACATAAAAAAATAACTTTCCAACTTAAGAAATATTATATTTTCTGTCTAATTGGGTTTAGATAAATTGGCTTTCTCTTAATTACACAAAACCATGTAGCTGTCCTTCTCAGTGGATCAGATTTAGAGTCATATCAAGTCAAATTTTTCTCTTATAGTGCCAATTCACAACAGAGTTGTCTCAGGGCACTTTTGAAGAGGACTAGATCCAGACCAAAGTCTCAAATTATTTACAAAAAGCTCAACATCCCTCCATGAAAATGCATCAGGGGGAGAGCAGTGAAGAAAAACTGCCTTTTACTGGGAGGAAATCTCTGAAAGATCCAAGCTAATTTTGGGCGGCCTTCTGTCTCCACTACACTGGGCAAAAGTGCAAGAGAGAGAGAAAGAGACAGACAGACAGACAGGTGGAAGAACAGAGTGATAGTGTTTTAAAAAAATGCTTTCAGAGGAAAAATGTCCACTGCTCCTCCCAAACTTGAGCCTCAATAACTAAAGCTATTCAAAATTCTTACTGTGACTCTAAGTCTATGCCCCTTTCGGTTTGCTCAACGTAATTACTCTACCAGTTGACAAAGTAAACTTTTAGGGAGATTCTTGAACTGGTATTATCGATTCAGCTCATTTACTAACAGAAATTCGCAGATACAGACTTTTAAATCACATCGCTATAATTTAACAATCAAATCATAAGAATGCTTCACAAATATCAATAATATCTTACTCATGCTTACCATTAACGGCGTCTACATATATTAGGGGTGGGACTTTGAACTGTTAATTTCAATTTTTAATTACAGAAAACATATCTTGTTAAGAAAATTTACTTGTTATTTGCACTTCAATTTGGACCGCAGAACCTTTCTCAGTGCATGAGCTCCAGTTGTTCAGATTATACTGATGCACAGTGTTGTAACATGATGGACAAGGCAGATGAGATTATGCTGCTTGAAGGGAAAGTCAAACATAAGAAACTTCCTAATGGAGGTATAAAAAAAAGGCTGTTCTTTATACTTAATGTGAGAAGCGTAAGGCGCATCACAGAACCACTTCCACCTTTTGTTAAAACCTCAACACAAAACATGCTGTACCTGGCAAGCAGGTCAGTAATGTTAATTTTGCTACAGATAATGACCGCATTGCAAATGTGAGCAAGTAGAGCTCCACCAGACAACACTCAGCTTCATATACGAATTTAAATTCAGAAACATAATGTCCAAATCCATGTCAGATAAACTGACCACTTCACTGGCAAAATGAATTGCTTTGGACTGTCGCCTACTGTCTTCTCTGTGGTAGAACATAAGGGGTCACAAGAGGCACAGCACATTGATTAAGCCAATGCAAATTACGAACTGCCGTCCAGAAAGACAATGTCAAAACAAATCTTGCAGCTGTGTGACATAATGGAGGTAACACAGGTCATGTTGAAGAAAGACACAAACATGTTCTTTACAGTCTTCTATTGTTCTGTGTTGTAGAATGATGGGAAAATAAACAAAATTTTGAAGTTTAAGCTCATGTTTTTCAGTTTATTCATCAAGGAACTTGGATTTATTTTCTTTCATGTTAAATGCTGAAATGCAGTTAAAATCTGATTATTATGACAAATTATTTATTAGACAGTCTCTAATTGATTAGATTATCATTTTAGAATTCCATCCCTAAGACATTTATACATATAAACATGAACTATCAACAATCTCAAACTATGAAAACTATGACCAAAAAGTAAGACTTTTTTTTTTACATTTCGTATAATATATACATTTAATGTAGTTGTGATAAGTGCAAAAGCTATGTGACTAAGCTGCACATGCTGTTATAGAGCATTTATAATCTGCTGCTGTTTTTGAGCTAAATAGCTGATACTGTCCTGGCAAATTATTTTGGGGATGCTGACATACTGTGTATTTAAATTGACAAAGTTGATTCATTAAAAGATAAGACATTCTGCACGATCATAAATGAGTCATTTATATCACCATGATGTGTTGGCAGTTGTCCACTAACATGGTCAGCATAAAGCCAGATGGGGCTGAGCCACAGGAGTCAATCTGGTGTTCACTTGCTGGAGGTTGTTTGCCAGCTCGCACTCTCAGCTACCTGACATTTCACAGCCACATCATCCTCAAGTTCATTGCTCAGGCATTACAGCTGCAAGACTGAGAGGATTCCAAACACCAATACAATCATAATAATGCATCTCCATGATCTTCCTTGTTGTTTACTCACAACTGTATTCCCCTTTGTGTTTTCATGCGAGAAGGCCAATTGCTTGTGCATTGGAGAGGCAGAGCTTAGCCTCACTGCGTTTTAACGTTATGTGCATTCAACCATACGGGTGCCATGTACCCAGAGACATCACAGTGCATTAACCCCTGGATGCTGCCTGGGAATATGTAACTGGACTGCAATTCCAAACTACTTCAAGTCCTAGGAGTCTGCTTACCTCAAGCAGGGAGGTAAGACAGACTCATTTTAGATTTAAGAGAATAAAAAAATAATAAATAAGACTAACAACAGGGCAAAAGAAATGAGGAGCATTACGTGTTTATAGGAATGGAGACATAGCTTTTTCAGGCTTGTCTCATAATATGTGATGCATGTTGAACATAGTATTGATCTCTTCTCAAAAGGCCCTTGTCAGATATCAATGGGATTCAAAGGTTTAAAAAAATGGTGTTCGTTATTTACAGTCAAACTGTCAATAACTGTGCATCACAGAAAAATTGACAAGTGTAATTGTATCATGGAATTGTGGCACGTGTACAGCATACAAGACTCAAAAAAAATTTTTTTGGCCCACTTTTTTCTCCTTTGTGATGTAAAGATCATACGTCAGTTAATGATTGAAAGGTTTGTGGTGCATAAGAAAAAGGTGCTGAGATTGCGTCAAAGACACATTTTTTTAGTTTTGCTATTTTGTGTTGTTTGTCTGTTTTTATTAACATGTATTAACTTATTTATAAATGTACATATATTTGTAACATATCACATCAAATCAATTCAAAGTAGGGCAAAATAATCTTTGGATTTTTGGTCTGTTGAAAACCGAAAGATAAAAATGCAAATTTATGTATGCCCATTTGCGTTTTTATTTAGCAATTATACCAATACAGTTCTCTATTTTTTAAGTGCTGAGAATTCATGAGTAAAATTCTCACCTCTCTTTTTGTTTGTTTTGTAAAAAAAAATGATACATTCAAATACATGTATAGTATACTGCTACTTTTATGTGACTGTCAGCAAGAGGTGTCAGGGGTATAGCTCAGAGGCCACAGAGAGGAAAATGTATTCTCAAGTGGGCCAGACAGGTAAAATCATGGCACAATGACAACAGTTGCTTTCATTGATAAATTGCTGCTCATTTTTTTATAATTTGCAAAATAATCACGTTGGGCGGAACAGGCCCGCAAACAGGTATAATCTGGGCAACGGGTCATAAGTTTGACGCCTCTGCTAAAAAATGAAATGAGCAAGTCAAATGAGCAAGTCTACTCCAGAATCAAAACTAAAGTCATTACTATTCAAGAAAATGACAGCAGTGCAGATTCCTCTCTTATTCCAAACAACAGATGAAATAGCTGTGCAGGACATGATGGTCTCGCACTCTTATGGTGACGGATACCATTTCCCATCTGAATGACACATAGCTGTAGCTATCAGTTCTACACTGCCAGAGAACAAATCCATGCTGACATCTGTCTTAATTCACTGCAATAATTACAAAGCTTTAAATAGTCCAGCAGCTCAACAAACTCAATGTCAAAGGATATGAAGCCAGAGACAATAAGTAATTTGTGAAAACTGAACTTTGTTGTTGCTTTACAAGTCACATTTTTTTCCAGAGCCAAGACCACCCTTCTCTTGAGACCTAGGGTGGCAGTCTGTCAGCCTGGAGTGACATCAAACCAATGCCTAATGGCAATCAAGCCATAAAAATAGTCTGAGCAGACAGCCTGGGTCTCAAATCCCCCATTGACTTGATTCATTCACCAAAAAGAAGAGTTACTTTTATAAGGAATTGCTGCCAAAATATTGTAGAAGGAGAAATTAAAGGATTCCACCCATATGGCGCAGTAAACTGAATTAGCCAAAGCCCATTGCACTTGTTGGAATGAAATGGGCCACTAGAACTATTTGTTGTATAGTAAACAGGAAGACAGTGTCTCATAAATATTGATTGGAAATTGATTTGTTTCAGAGTGTATGTCACTTTGAATTCTTTAGAGTATCTGGATTTAAAGAAATAATAAATAAAATAGCATAAATCTACTTATGGAGAATTATTGTGGTGGTGATTGAATCAGTGGACTATATTGATAATAGAGGAATGAAGAAGCAGGAAAGAATGTCAATTTAGAACTTAAGCTCAACTTCTCTACTAGCAGCTATCTTTTGTTTACAGAGGTGGCTGAGCAGTCACTTGATAGTTGTGTTGGTTATTTACTGGAGGTCATAGCATTTACTAGTGGAAACGACATAGATAGGAGGTAGTAAGAATGATCTGGACAGTGATATTAAAGTAGAGCTACTCAGCTTCCTCTGGGATCAAAAGAGTATTTCTGATTCTGATTCTGAAGTTTATCTTATTCATTTCATTACAAGTTGCGAACTCAAGAAGAGACAATGGGACTTCTAAACTATGCCTTGAAAAGCACGCAGGTGCCACTACAATAGATCTTCATATCCACTGATGGTTCCGATAGTAAGAGGCCACTTAAACCAATGCAGGGAAAAGGTGATGGTTCATGCTATAAGAGAAAATCAATGATTCACTTTACTTTAGTGACATCCCATTCCTAATCCATAGGGTTCAATCTGACGTTGGTCCACTCTTCACTGCTGTAACAGCTTCAACTCTTCTGGGAAAGCTGTCCATAAGATTCAGGAATGTGTTTATGGGAAATTTTGACCATTCTTCCAGAAGCGCATTTGTGATGTCACACACTGATGTTGGACGAGAAGGCCTGGCTCTCAGTCTCCGTTCTAATTCATCTCATAGGTGTTCTATTGGGTTGAGGTCAGGACTCTGTGCAGACTAGTCAAGTTCATCCACACCAGACTCTGTCATTCATGTGTTCATGGACCTTGCTTTGTGCACTGGTGCACAGTCATGTTGGAAAAGGAAGGGGCCAGCTTCAAATGGTTCCCACAAAATTGGGAGCATGGAAATGTCTTGGTATGCTGGAGCTTTCAGTTTCCTTCAATGGAACTAAGGGGCCAAGCCCGGCAACTGAAAAACAACCCCACACCATAATCCCCCTCTCTACCAAACTTCAGACTTGGCACTATGCAGTCAGACAAGTACCCGCTCTCCTGTCAACCGCCAAATCCATACTTGTCCATCAGATTGCCAGATGGAGAAGCGCGATTTGTCAGTCCAGAGAACGTGTCTCCACTGCTCTAGAGTCCAGTGGCGGCGTACTTTACACCGCATCCAACACTTTGCATTGCACTTGGTGATGTGTAGTGTGGATGCAGCTGCTCAGCCATGGAAACACATTCTATGAAGCTCTCTGCACACTGTTATTGAGCTAATCTGAGGGCCACATGAAGTTTGGTGGTCTGTAGCGATTGACTCTGCAGAAAGTTGGTTACCTCTTCGCAGTGTGCGCCTCAGCATCTGCTGACCCCGCTCCGTCACTTTACATCCCTACCACTTTGTGGCTGAGTTGCTGTCAACTGGATTTGTTGCACAGGTGGCATCCCAACAGTGACCTACCTTGTGACCCATTGTTTTACAAATGTTTGTAAAAACAGTCTGCATGCCTAGGTGCTTGATTTTGTACACCTTTGGCCATGAAAGTGATTGGAACACCTGATTCAGATTATTTGGATGGGTGAGCGAATACTTTTGGTCATATAGTGTATTTACAGTATATACAGTATATACAGTATACACACACACCTAGTACAAACACCTGTATACACACACAAACACAAAATACACATTTTGACAAAATGTACATATACCTCTGTAATAACAACATCAAACACCTTGTACAAAGAATGTGAGGCTTTTGCAACTATTTGCAACACATCACTACTGTGGCACCTAGTTAAGGAACTGAAAAATGTACTGTAACTGAATAATTTGAGAGAATGTATTTACAAAAGGCATGTCTCCAAGTTGTTCCACAAGCTAACAAAAGGGAAACATTTGAATATACAGATGCCCATGACAAGACCTTTTTTTCCACCCTAAGTGACGAGCAAAGAGAACATGGGAAGATAAAACTAAAAACAAAATTATTTAAAATGCTGAAAATAAGGCACCTGTCATGCCTTGTAATGTACATGCATTTCCAAAGACTTTCATACTAATTTGTAGGGCAATCGAAAGTTGTAGCAAATTATGAATGGGCAGACAAAGAGAATGAAGAAAAAACAGCAAAATGAAGGGAACTGAAGATTTTTTGGATTTGTTTCCATTTAACAGTTAACTTTTTCTTATCTTTGATGACTTGAAAAATATATATAATATTGCTAAGACGCATAATTTTAATTATCATTTCAGTCAAAAGGCTTCTTTAAATTTTTATTTTATGATTTTTTTAATAACTCGTTGAATAACCTCAGAATCTTACTTTGTGTCTTTGGTTATTAAGAGACATTATTCTTTCTAAAATAACATTTTGTATCCATACCAAGGAGGCATACTTTAAATATATTAAAGTTTTAAGGTACCTTTCAGTAAATTTTGAGTATAATAAAGTATCTTGAGGCCGTGCACGGTCCTCTTTTTTTAGAAATATGGTCATACCATACTTAAAGTGCTGGTAACCACTGTTCACTGTCAAGACAGGAAGCGGGGCTGATGAAAAAGAGGCCAACCCAGTGACTCTAAAAAGAGAATAAATGAAAACAGACAGAGGAATGGCAAGGAGGCATGAGCAGCAGGCCACGGATGGGGAAAAAGTATCCACTCAACTGATGTATATCATTTAGACCAGGATTCCACTACGGTACATTGGGAAAAGTTGCCCCAGTCATTATCCAAGGCTCAAGAGCTTCCTCATGGCAAAAAAAAACAACTATGATATCAACTGTACCTTGATGTGTAAACAAAATTTGAAATCAGTTTCTTTCTAGTTCAGTACTCATGTCCTGAAACCTCATAACAGTAATATTGCCACCAAATGTTCCAGGAAATGTTCTTGAAACTGACTGGACTCGGGATTTTCTTGGTGCAAGGATGGTAAAAGTAAAGATAATTATATATCAGTGTAGAAGAGTTGAAATGCAAGATAGTTTAAAGGTGTTTCATGAGCAGGAATACATATATGTTACTTTAATTTATTGACATATGTTATTTTCAACTATCAAGCCATCCATCCATTCATTGTCTGCTGCTTATCCTCATCAGAGTCACCTGGATGCTGGAGCCTATCCCGAGAAGCGGGGATCCTGGACTGGTCGCCCCTCAATCACAGGGCAACACACACAGACACACAAGCATTCACTTCTCATTTGCACATATGGTCAATTTTCCCAATTTTTCCAATTAACCTGCTGCATGTGTTTGGACTGTGGGAGAAAACCAGAGAACCCTGAGGAAACCCACACAGACACGGGGAAAACATGCATATATGTCATTTTGTTTATTCTATTTGATTTTAATAGTCTAGTTCAACAGTCTCAGACAGGGTCAACATACAATTTTATGCCCAAACTCGGAAAGTGTTTGCAGAGTTCCAGCTGCACGAAGGTGCGTTGCACACAACCACAAAGTGCTGTGAGACGATGCGACAGCAATGAATGAAAAGTGAGAAAGATTTATGAATAAATAGAGGTATATTACTCATAGATGGGAGTGATGGACTGGTAGATGAACTCATGCCAGTTGAGATAGAGAGCTAAAATGCACTTTGTCTCACTTCAATCCTGAGGGAAAGCACCGTCTCAGCTTGTGTCTGGCAGAGGGAGGCGTGTACATGCCTGTTCACCCATAGCAGCCTCCTGGCAGGTTTGTCCCTTAATGTGTGCAAATGCAGTGCGATTAGAGCTACAACTGCCTACAGCGCCTCAAAGCATGTCACACTTAATACATATGGAAATCAAAGAAACAGTCACATTTTATTGATGCATAGATTCTTTTCACACATTTATTTTTTGGAAGCACTATTTGCGGAGAAAGATATCTACTAATTTAACCAAATGTATAAATTTTCCATCACCGTTTGTGGTATTTGAAGCAACACCAAAATAGACCATTAGAAATATGAGTGCCATGGAGCATTTCTAAATTCCATGCATTCGGGGACTTATTATTTGCCAATTCAAATTGACATACAAGTGCAATATACAAACTTGATGGGGAGCTTGAGCTGAAAAGAAGAACATCTTTACATCCCTCCAGCATACATATTCACTATGAGAGCACACTGGGGAAATCTCCTGAGAACACATTGGGCATTGCAACACTCTGGGGAAAAAACAACAGTCTACATAAGGATGTTTTCTTACTTGTCTTCTGCTGCATTGTAACAGTCATTTCACAGACCGGATAGTTTGTTTTTCATTTTTTTGTTCTTGCTACTGAACTTAGAAAAATTATAATAGGGAATCCAAATAAAAAAAGGATGCCTACTCATTCCTCCTTGACTGTCATTAATCCAATGTATGTCCTATTTACTGCTATCCACAATCTGATAACTTTTATTACTGACATATCTTTGGCCCAAGTTGATTCAATTCATTTATTGTTTTTGTAGTTTCAATCTATCCAATTTGCATTAAAGTAATTAGACAGAGCATCGTGATAAAATAGACCAATTTTTTCATCAAATATTGACACAGTATGGTTATTGTTCCTGCCCAAATCACTGACAAAGATCTCAAGACTCTCTCTTTGCTTAAAATGTGATAATCAACCCACAAAAAAGTTACTGTTTTTTTTTTTTTTCCTGAACTACATAACAGCATATCAGTTCAATTTAACCAACCTCCTTTTCGCAATCTCTGAGTCACCTTTGCACTTTCATTTGAAATCCTGCCAGATTTTTAGCCCCTGCAAAGTAAAGCACTAACAAAATTGCAGAATACCAGAGGAGGGCAGTTTTCTCCTTGTGTTACGGAGAAGGCTAAACAAACAAATAAAAAAATATGGCTGTGAGCGTACTGTGTTCAAGAGGAATGGGTTTGAGTTTAATGAGCAGCTTAACATTAGGAAATGTAGCTAGAGGCAAAATCATAGTAAAGCCCTGTGACAAAGATTGTATGACTGCTGCGTCACTTTTGCTATTTAATTCAATGTCCACTTGAGTGTTTCTAAAGAAAACGTGTGGATTCATCCTCTGGTGAAGCTCTCCCTAGTTTGGGTGGATGGTCCGCTGTCCTAATCACAATGTGAAGTAGTCTCTAGGTAACTGGTACATAAATCTGACATGGCTCCTCAGGCAGACAAGGCCCTGCCAACTAGTGCTATGCGATGTGATTCATTTTGCCAGTAGGCGAAAGAACCTCACTGCATGATGAAAATGACACATGAAGAGGAGGTTAAAAGATGAGGAAAGGATGGAGGCTTGAAACATTAAAATGTAAAGAACTACTTAAGAGAAAGAAAAGTCATGCCATTATGTCTCAGCAGTGATCCCATCACTAACCCAGTGCTGCTATGACAATATGACAAGGCCACTTTCACCCCACACTGTTTGTTACCATGATGTGCCTGTAACAACAATGGGAGAAGAGTCTCCAGAGAGAGGGCTGGCCTACAGCCAAAAGATTATTCTTATAAATCAAAATGATGGATCTCATCCAACAGAGAACAGTCCTTTTCATCTTGCTAGTTTGAGTGACATGATGCTTGCCACTATGAGTATGTTGTTAATGAGTTTAAAATTGAGAAATTAAATTTGCTGAATCTCACTAAAGCAGATTAATGCATGTAATACAACTCTTGATCATCGTTTTGTGATGAAAAATAATCTTCTTTAAATGATTAGGCTTAAGATGAAGGATCATCAAATTACTTAAGCTCTGTTGATTCAAAGGAATAAAATGCAAAGTAAACCGAGCGCACTGTCAAGCTTGAAATAGAGCATTTATTTTCATTGTTGCAGTCTCACATCAAAGCATTGCAATTGGATTTTATAGCAATTTTTGTATTTCATAATCATTCCTTTCTCTCCAATGGAATAGATATATGACATATTCATCAGCTCTTGTCATTTTACCAGGAGGCTTAAATTTAACCCAACAAAATTATTTAAAATCAATGACAAAAAGAGTTTCCACTGACATCAGCATTCATCTGGCATGCCGGTTTTATGACTGCTCAACAACATGTAACTGACTGATTTAGTTTACTGACATTTCTGTCAAATAAAAGTGTATATGCTGTCCTAAGATATGCTTAAAAGCAATGTAAAAATATGTGCCTTATGTGACTTAAGACTTAATAGAGTATCACGAAGGTGATTCATTGAGAAATGGCTTTACATTATGCTCTAAAAAAGAAAAAATCAACATCTGAGATTTGTAGCAAGGTCTTATTTTGTGTCTGGAAAATAAATGTATGATTTTTTTATCATCACAGTTAGAAGCAAGCATTCAATTTATGATCAGAAGCAAATTGTTTGCACAATTCAATCTCTTCTTTGTTGACAGATTCAATCTAGACGTTAATATCCCTAAATAATTTTGCATATCTGTGTATATTTTAGGCTGTCTGTTTGATCTGATACAACTCATGAATCATGTCATTACAGTGTAATATAATATAAGTTGTCCCAGTTTGTTTCTTATATATTATTCACTATTTTAGGTACCTTCCCAAGTGAATCAATCCTAAAATACTACAACACGAAAACCATACCATTATGTCTTTTTAATCTCTTCTGAGAGCCTACCCTTTATTATGATGCCATTTCTAATTACTATGCTATTCTAAACATCAGAAGGACACTACAAAACATTGCAGAAACTTGACCCTAAAAAGAGTTCATGTTTTCCATTCCTTTTATACTTCTTTCTTTTTCAAATTTATTTATCTATCTGCACATTGTTTTATATGCAAATCAATGCAAATGTCTGGTGTTCCTTCTCAAATATATCACACAATTCATACAGAGAATAACATACAGCCTAAAAGAGTTGGTAAGCAACACAATTTTGATGTGTTTCATGAGCCGATATAAATGAATGATCTATATGCATGTAATGATTTCTGTTTGCTTAGCATGATGTACCCCACTGCTGCCAGATATCAACCAGTTCATGGCCAACATAACTACTACTCGTGTATCTTAAAAAGTAGACAAGAATACATATAAAAATATGAAGACATTTGTGGGTAAAAAAATTGAATTAATTTCCATGGCAAACAGATATCCATTAATAATATTACAACAATCAGTAAATCCAGATTAAAGCAATTTTTCAAAAGGCTAATTATGAAAAAAAAGACAAATAAAAAAAAAAGCAGGCTAGACCCCTGCCTCCAGATGGATGAGGACTCTTTCCCTGCCCTTTTCATGGGCACTTGCCTCTGCCATGCAAGGCTGACATCACTTTTCATTTGTTATATAGATGGTGTTTGTAACCACAACATTAACAAGCATCTGGTTACTCATACATTCTCAAATTTCATTCTCTAACTCAAATTTTTCACTTTTTGGCAAACTTTAACCATTTTCACTTAGTCTTCCGCAATGGTCTATACATTAAAAAGGGATTGGAAGCATTCAAGGGATTCAAGGGTTTTTATTGTCATTTCACTCTTGTAGAATTGAACAAAATTTGTTTCAAGAGGTCCTGTAGACAGCCTGTAGCACCAATACATATATATTGCAATAGATATGTGCAGGATATGCACAGTAGAAGGAGTATAAAATAAAAAGTAAAAAAAATGATAAAATAAGATAAAATAAGAAAATGAAGAATGCAACAAACCTCTGTGTTCACTACAAGTCCACTAAATGTGATATCGCAATGATGAGCATTTTACAAAATGAGCAACCTGTTGGATAGGTATACTAAATTGTGAATTTTATACAAACTTTTACCTGTACATAAAAAAGGATGTAAATGTTTGATTTATTTTAATTTTTTTTTAAGTGTTTCTACAGTACTGTAAAGGCAGGCAGCCAGGCAGGCAGAAAGACAGAAAGGAGGGAGGAAAGAAAGAAAGAACATTAGGGTGTACATCTCCAGCAGGAAAAAAAAAAGAAAAAATACTAAGCATGTACTATGCTTTATATCTGCCTAAGTGAGACATTTTCCTTGAGTGCCGAAACCTGTAAAGACACGTTCATGGAGAGGTTTAATAACCACTTAAATTGCAGTCCGACTGTAATTTCTGTCATCCAATTAATTCTGTCAAACACCTATCTGGTAGCTTTACCAGCCTGAAATGGAGAGAATAAACCTGGGAAGGTCCAGGTTTTATTAGTGTTTGTGATTTGATAATGAACTAATAAAGCCCTTTGTAATCTTTTTTTTCCTTTTTTCTTCAAAGCCGCTGATTTTGCAATGATGAAATTCAACGTTTGACCCCTTGTTTCTTCTTAGATAGACATTGTTTTTAGACAAGAAACTAGAAATCGACTGAATCACTGTGGGGTGCTATAATATGTGCAAAATCTTAAAATATTCCCATTGCCATCTCAATAATTACATGACAGGATTTGGTAAAACAGCATAGTGGATAATATTTGTACTTTTTTAATGTTGTACATGTCCTGATGCATGTAAATGGTAGTCTGAGGGAAATTCAAGCCAATCAGCTGCATTACTTGTATGTTTTTTTTCTACTATCTCTGTATACTTTACTTCTTTTATTTTGTAAATGTACAATGTGTAAAACTTTAGGATCATAACAGAACTCCAATGTAATATTAAGATAGTATGCATTGAGAGAACATCCGCTAAGATTCATAATTGCAAAACAATACATTTGGAAAGAATTATACTGTGGTGCTCAGCAAGGAATAATCGATAATGGAGCCTTGGAGTCTTGGATGAGAGATTACCTTTATTACTAAGCACAACCATAGCACTATAAAACAACCCCGTGCACTTCCTTGGTATGTATAAGCCTCTGGCCTAAGCCATGCCACCAGCCCCTAGTCGCGTGGGGTGAGAGGCCATGCTCCTCAGTGTCCACCACAATACTTTCTTTACTTAAACTGCTTCACAGGCTCCATCACATTTAAAATGACTAGCATTTTTCTCACACCATTAAGCAGTCAAGATATCTTAAGGAGCAAAGTGACCACCAAATTGATGCAGACACCATACTAGTGCCCAGACGTACATGGCAGTATGAGGACTATCTGCTATTAAGATTCCCTTTTTTCTGATTTATGGTTTATGGATATATGATTTATGCCCAACATAACATTAAAAGGAAATTTATATTCCAAATTCCACAATTTGAGATTTACATACCAACGGTACGCTTCCAATGAATTATTTATTTTTTTCTCTGCCATTATGTCATAGCATTGGTTTGGTAAGTATATTTCCTCCTGCTTCGGGTATGAATTGTAACTCATGAAAAGAAATAGGAGTTTTCCTGGTCCCATGCTGTATTTACTGATATTTCTATTTCTACTACAGACTGTATTATGGGATAATTCATGCTCCATAAGCGTCCACAGGGGATGTGACACAGTACATGGCACATCTCTTGCAAAATGTGAAACTCAGTGACATAATTTAGGTAGATGAAACTGAACAGTTCAACTGCACTATATGCATCTAACAAAGCTTCCACATAGCAAGCAAACTCAAATTATGGGGAGACACACTGAAAATTCTCATTAAATTCTCATTTTTTGAGAGAGTTACATTTTTGTTTTTAATTTTTGTTTGCAGTAAGTCTGACAACAGTTTCTATACTGAAGATGTAGGAAAACCAGCGAGAGAGCGCAGTATTAAAAGATACGGTCAATAAGACCAAGAACGCTGAAAAAACTTGGAGTCTTACCAATAGGGAGCTTTGAGAATAACTTCCGAGGTCATATTGTGTGCTGGAGAGCAACTGTAGTTCAGGAACTGGAATCAAGACACTGAAAACTTATGATGAGATATATTCACAAAGGTTTGTTGTGGTCAAATCTACCTGAATACATGAGTTATATTCACTTCCTCCCCTATTAAATGAGCAACCCCTTGAGCAAAGTACAAAGTGTGTATTAATTTCCCACAGAGTGCATATCAAGAACTTCATCATTAATGATCCAATTCCGAATCACATACTCCTCTGGGACGTTTCTAGCACTTTGAGAAAGGAGTCCCTGCTCAATACATTCAAATACCAATGATATTATCTATCTGGGATACAGTGTGATGAAAAAAAACACACGTACAATAGGACTTGATGTATACAGAACATGTACCAAATACTTACCAGTTAAATGGCTTCCTGTTTTATTGTTATTTTACTGAAATGGATATCGGTTTGTTCTCTTTCATTTATTATTATTATTATTATTATTTTTATTATCATTATTGTCATTATTGTCGTTTTTGTTATCATTATTCAGTAATAGTATTCATGGTAGTAGTAACTTACATTTTTTCTGTGCAAAATTTTGCAAAACATAAAAAACAATTTACAAAAGAATTGGAAATAACAAATGCTGCAGATATCAGGCTAAAATAATCAAATACATCTCTTGTAAGGAGAGAACAGAAGACTACACTTTGAAAATAACAGCATAGCCAAAAATATAACAATAGATCAATATATCATTAAAATTTCTGGAATTAAGAGTCAAAGCTGACTGGGATTCAGGTGACTATAGGTACATTGTCAGCACATACCCTTCACTAGTGAGGCGTAGTCTGAGTCATTAACGCTCAACAAGCACAGTGGAGCCCCAGGCACCAAGATCTCTCACAGTAATGCATTCTAATCCTGTCAGTCCATTGAGAGCTTCAGCTACATTACAGATAACAGGGCCAGAATCAAACACTGCTGTCTGTCAACATCGAAGATCAATCAGGAGCTAAAAGTCTGTGGGGCAGTCATCCATGCTCTGTTTCTTAGGCCAATCACCATCAATCCAAGATGGAAAATCCGACACCAATATTGCTAGCCAAGTTGGCTCAGAAAATAAATAAATTAATTGATAAAAAGCACTACTATCCTACTGGTCAAAAACAATGTCCTTCACTTTACCAGAGTGGATCTGGTATATTTTATTCAGACTGTGTTGAGGCTCCAGACAAGGCTGAAAGACAGGATGGTAGCTGCTGGTGGAGCTGCAGAGGGTTTATTCCAGGGTTTAGCTCTGCATTATTCAGATATGTAAGGTTCACCACTTTTCATTTGTATGCCCTTAAATATATAAACTGCCACTCCATTTAAGGCTTGATTAATGATGAAATGCTTTAGCTTGTGGTAAGTGATAAGTAATATTGCTTGCTGATATTTCAACAGTCTTAACAAGAGGAAAAAAAGGACAGTTTAAAGTTACTTCGGGATATTTAGCGCCCAAGGTCTTCCATCCCTGTAAATGATTTCACAGACCAATCTTAAATTATCCCCTAATTATCTACACTGTCACAATTACAGAATATAAGGATATGAATATACTGATCATCACCTTAATGCAATAGGATGAAAAAAAATCTGAGCACTCTTTACTTTATTTCTACTCCCGTGAGAAAATCCAATTCTTTCAAGTCTCATTTGTTAGTATCCTTTAAATTTCCGCTCATCCAGTATTCATATAACAGTACTTGAGACCATTAAGTAAATTCATTATTCATAAGTAGATAAGTACTTTGCTGCTACACTTCCCATAATTGTTCTGATATTTCCATAATAATACAAGGAAACAGGAAAAGCACAGGAGGGAGAACAAACATCATAAATATTAAAACCGATGTACCTTAGTCATGGTGGAAAAAAAGTTGAATATTTCCGATTGCAGACAAAACACAGAGTCCAAACAATAAAAGATAATATATAACAATAATATAGCTTGTATAGATTTTCTCATATAAAGGACAAAAAGAAATTTTTCAAAGGTAAAAGGAAAAGAAAGTAAAAGTAAAAAAAAAGGTAAAAGTAAAAGAAGGTAAAAAAGCTGGAGCCAAACTCAGCCGCCATACTGGGATAAATAGTTGACAGCTCAACATTCAATCAATGGCAGAAAATGTATCATCTTCGATTAATCTTCTTCATGTTTGGGGACTGAAGAAAGTCAGTGAAAACCCACCATGCAGCCCAAAGGAAAGAGTGAATCTTTGTTTTCGTCTTTGTTTTTATTCAGCCCTAACTGCAATTCTGCCACACAATTCATGTCAAATGGATGAAAGTGTGCACTCATTTAAAAGAAACAGAAGTTAGTAAATAAATACCTATTAAAAACACAAATTGTCATATAATAAGTCCCACACTTCTAAAGTATTCGGTGACCAGAGGAAATGACCTTTTACCACCATCCTGTTAAATGGGATTGCATGCACTACATTACAGTAATACCAGTTTCCCCTTCAGACAGCTATGTTGTTGTATCTGTAGAATAACAGCCTCTGTGTCAGTGTCTGCTCTATTTGTTCATCTAGAAATGTCACGAGTTACAGGACTCCCCAGTATGCTGGGTAAAAGCTTTGCTACAATGGTTTTCTTTGTGTATTGGTTTAGGCAGCACGGAGATAGGTAGGTAGATAGGTATGTTTTCGTGTACCTGTGCTCACAAAGAGAGTGGTGAGCCTTTATCACAGTCTTCTCAATGTGCAGTTACTTGTCAGCTTCCCAGGGGAAGTTACAGTATTTTCCACCTCAGCATCACATTCTTTACTGTTTTTTTTTTTTTTTATATGTGACCATAAAGTGATGTTAAAGGCTCAATTTCAGGGTCATTTTCTGAACTGATCAGTGGGAATGGATCGCATCATAGTCGTCAATCAATCAAAATGTAGCCCAACATTTTCAACTGCAAATAATAGATGTACAAATATGTATTGCAAGGCTGATTTTCCATATCGTAATTTCTCTGAAACTTGCACGTTCTAGACTAGGAGTGGGTTAAGGAGGGACCTTTCATCAACTGTAACAATTGTATTGAGGGTGAATGAACATTTAGTAGAAGACAAGAATTTGCATCCATTGTAGAGACCTCAGATTTACTTATGTTATTATTCTGTTCTGATGGGGTTGAATGTATTACATTCTCTGTAATTCTGCCAATTATAAAGTGGAATTATTTGCACTTAAATTAATCTTCTCCAGAAAGTGTAAGATGAAAAATACATTTATAAAAACAAACAATCTAATATTTTCAAGTGAATATTTTCAATATTCACACTTTGAGGAAGATGCTTGACATTATTAAACCAAAGTTGTAATTTAACCATTATTTAGTAGTAACACTTACTTTTTATTGATGTTAGCTTTCGACATATCGCCAACTGATCAGGTGATAAAACCTTTCTAAATGTTATAAGAGTTTGCAATGGATACAGTATGTTTGCTCATTATATGAGCTCCTTAAGGGAACAACTTGGAATTGGATCTGCATTGGTGCATTTTTTCCCCAGGCAAATCACCAGGGAGGGGAGATGACAGGGATTCTAGGAAACAATTTGTAGCCATCAGAACCCTCCCCAGAAAAAAAGGGTATGATTTCCTTTTTTCACCTTACAGAGTGGAGCACTTTTCCTCTGTCTCTCTCGCTCACCCAATGAAAGTTACTATTTGAAAATTGAAACAACAAAGAAGGACCCTTTGTTTACATCACAAAAAAATCTAGCATAAAAATGCATAAAAATCTTTTGTATGATCTATAGTCAGTGCATTTGTATAAGCATATTGATTTGATTTACGGATCAATCAAAGAGGCAAACTTTATATTTGTCACAATAACAAAATACAGCCCTTTTGGTGATACCTATTAATGGGCAATCAGTCATACAAGACAGATATAGTATATGAATGAAAACACAAAGGATTGAATTACAGACTACTGAGAGCCAGCTCAGAAACTCTGAGCAGTAAATAACTGAGACATGGTGCCTATTGGCAGATGTGGCTCCCAGGGTCACCCTTTATTAAGGCTTGGCCCTCATAAATCTAATCTATATGAAGTGCTCATTGTCACTTCTCACAAGTGGAATGGCAATTCATGTGAGTGTCAGAGGAGATATTCTGCCGGAAAGTGGGTCTTTGATAAAGAAAATAGAAATAGGGACAGAGAGATTCAGCAAAGCTCTAAAATAACAAGGAAACAAAACTGTCAAGAACATGGCTCCAAGTTAAAAGAAAAAAAAAAAGAAGAAAAAGAAACACATCGGGAAATGTCAAAATTCCCCAGTGGAATCAAGCAACACTTCACAAGAGATGTGGGTCACAGTGTTCATGTCACACAGAGCCTCACACATGGACACTTTCGGAAATCTCTTTAATATCACTTTTAAATGATAAAAACAGGACTCGCAATTTTACATTGCAATCTGCCAAAGTCAGAGAAATATGTCCTGAGAAGTTAATGATGTTTGTCAGAGAAAGGTCACTATATAATTAACTTGTTTATTAAAGAAAATATTACACTGTCATATGTGTAGACAATGACCTATCCATGTTCGAGGACTTCTAACCACTCAGAGGACAGAGTTGCACCAGGTCATGTGGATGATTTCACATGTAAGAAAATTTCCCTGTGTTTGAAACCTGAAAGGCTATTGGGGCATTAGCACCATCAGGAAATCAAAACAAATATATCTGCAATTAAAACTAAATGTAATTCAAAAAGTATAGTTTGAAGTATAGTTTGCACCATATTAATAAGTATGCATACAATGATAAATAAATATCTTAGAGCACGACTGCCCAACACGTTGCAATCTACCGGTAGATCGAGTGAACCGCAAGCCACAAAATAATCTACAGTATACGTAGAGTGGGTAGATCGCATGTCATTAGAAAAATAGCTGTTAGCCCATCACCCATCTCCATTGTGGTGTTTGGCACTGGACTGACATGAGTATAGCCAGTCTGAGACCTTGATCCAAATACTGTTCCACTATGACTGATGATCATTTGAAAGTCTGTTTGAGGCTGGTTACCAGCAACTAATGTTGGGACTATGCAACCCTGGCTTATTTCATTCAGCGCAAGACATCATCAGACTAAGGTAATCATCAAAATGTACAAAACTGTATTGGGCAATGTATGTTCATGCTGTGGGGGGGGGTTATGATTTAAGTGACAAGTCATCCATTGTTACCAAACAAGCTTGCTTAGTTTTGCTGTACTTTATCTATGTGGGCACAATGGGCTGGAAATATTCTCTGTAGCATAAAGGATAAAGATTGTGTTTTTTAGGTACAGAGAATAAATATTGAAGTAATTTGTTTGGCAAAGAAGTAAAGGAAACCAAATGAATGCCATTGTTTCTCCAAACCTGCCTAATTTGTCGGTAAGTATCTTTATTATGTGTCTGTTTGCCTTGACCCCAGGACAGTGTAATACACAGACCAGGAAGATGCAGTAGAAGTTCTTCATTGTAATTAGACTCATTACATATTTGTAATTAATTGTTTTATAAAATATGATTCAGGACAGTTTAATTTTAATTTACCACAGACTTTAACTGATATTTTTGTTGCAAGGTACCTTGATTATTGCTACCTCCTTAGTTTCAGTCCTCAAAACACATTCTGCAAACATCCCCATGAAGATCTCGCCATTTCATCTGCCTGCAAATTTAATTTATATGTGTGTTTGTCTGGAGAATCACTTGCAATTATTTCCCTCCATCTTTATTGTGATGTCACCCCTTTATGGCAAAGTCCCAATTTGGTCCCCTGCCCAATCACTGCAAAGAGGATCATTCCCTGAGATGCCTTCCTTCATCGTATTCAGTGTTTTGACCAAAAAAATAATGCCTCCACGCATTGTCAGGGTAAAGTGTGACTCTATGTTTCAAGAGACTACCCACGATAACCTTGTTTCTCACATATTACATTTACAGGATGAATTCAATCTGAACTTAGTCATTCATAAATTTCTTCTTTAACATCACATCTGATCCTGCAACCAGGTTTGTGGGGGTCTACCCAGTAATCATTGGGTGAGAGGCAGGGAACACCCTTGGCCAGTGAGTGGATCGCAGGGCCACCTACAGTATACAGGCAAAAAACATTCAATCCCTCAGTCACATGTCTGGGAAATTAAGGGTATCCAATTAACCTATAGCATTTTTTGGGATTGTTGACAGAAATCCACGCAGACATGGGGAGAAAAATGCAAACTCCACACAAAAAGACCCCTCTGTGGATCCGAACCTGGAACCTTCTTGCTGTTAGGTGGATGCTCACCAGTGAACCACCAAAATAAAGTTGTTGTTGAGACTGACTCACACTCTACAAAGAAAATGTATTACTGATCGTTTTTTCTACTGTTGTCCATAACTTGAAGGTGGTTAAGACAAACTAAAAGGTATTAAATCACACAATTCACAGTAGATGACAAATGTTTACATCAAATAATGAGGATACATGCTATGCTGTCTGCCTTCCCCTCCATCTAGATCATATAGATTATTAAATCAAGATGACATATTAAATATCCAATCTGAAATGCATTTTCAAAATGAAATCCAAGAAGCCGAGTTCAGTTCAAGGGAATTTTTTTTATAAGCATTACTGAAAGATGCTTTCTGAGCTGAGATGCTGACAAGGTATTTGGTGCTGTAATATGAATTCACTTGAGCAAGTGGAGCTTGCGTAGGTGTGGCTTTGTTACTAGTAGGGTCTGACAAAGAAGCAAGGACCAGGCATCTGACTTGAGGCGCTACATCTCAGGACTAATTACTGAAAGGGTTGCCAAGCAACAATAGCAATTGGTGTCTTGTGGGTCTGGGGGTGGTCCTGTGGTCCAACAAGCACTAGTCAAGCCTTTTTGATGGATTTTCATCTGTCTGAAGGAAACCTCTAGCTCTTAGACTTAGAGGAAGAACCTGTAAGTCAAAATGTTGACTTGCTACAGGAAGCTAATAATGCAAAGTATTTGTGTCACTGTTAGTTGGAGTACCGCAATTAAGACATTTGTAAGGGAAAATGTTTTTGTTGTTATTTATATAGCTTCTTAGAAGCAGGCTGAATATTGGACTGTCTACTAAATCATTAACATAGTTCCTCAACTTTCTTTTCAACAGGGAAGAACAAATAGTCGAAAGTTCCACCACAACATTACATCTTTCATTTTTGCTTTATGAATTGGATGTTTTACAATCTATACCAAAGACATATGAATCCTGAAAAGGTCATTAGTTCATGAGGTGCTATTGAAAGCACAGTATGACATCAGAAATAAAAAAAAAATAAACTAACTTTTTTCATGAGAGACCACAAAGAATTTGCCTTCTTGGATGTGGATTACAAAGATGAGAAGTCTCCTATGACAGCATGGTCACACTAACACATTCACAAATACAAAGTCCATATTTGAACCATAACACTGTAAGGTTATTACATAGCAAGTCATCCACAATTAGCAAAAAGGGTTCATTTTATTTGTCAATGTGGGTGTAATTTAATAATGTGGGTGTGACACAATGTCTTATGTAGCATCATTTTTTCATATGTATGTATGTATGTGTGTGTATATACACACTCACACACATATATATACATATACACATATAAATACAGTATGTCCTTCCTTTGTCTGGTCAGGTCCACTTTCCTCTGATCTGACAGCTGCCTTCTTGCCTTCTCATGAAATAGTTCCAAGGTCAAGACTCGGGGGGATTTTTTTTTTCTCGTTATCAGACCATCATAGATTTGCATAGACCTGCTGAGATTTAAAAAAAAAAAATGGACAAACAAGGACCACTGAGGATTGGTTGGCTGTTAAAAATCTTCCTCTGTTGATCTTAGGTGAATATTCCCTTTGCTCTGGATGGCACAGTGGTTTCTTTCCCCCTGGCTCTTTGCCATCTGTTCTGACCTCCTTATGTGATACTGTAGTCCATGCAATCCACGCGTCTAGTCATTAATAATGTCCTCTGCTTGGTTTTTGTCTTGCTAAACAGAGCAATGCTTTACTGTCACCTAGACATAAATTAATTCCCTTTATTTATCTTCGAGAACCAAGGCTGGCATAGGCGAAATAACTGTTCATTTAAAAAAATGGAGAATGGGAGAATTTATAAATGATATTGTCAAAGACAGAGACTTTTTTCAGGTGTGACTCAACAAGAATGTTTTTCGAAAATAATTTCAATATAAAACATTTAATGTCCAATCCAACTTTTTTTCTGTATTTGTTTTTCATTTTGACAATCATTCTCTGTTTGGTCAGTGTGAAAAATCTATAAGAGAACTACAGTAGATAAAACTCACTCTCTCTGCATAATCAGTCTTGACAGAAGCAAGGATACCATTCTGATTTGCAGTTTAGTGATAAAGGATGCAAATTTTGAAAGATGGAAACGCACTACAAAGGAGAGCTGACCACACTTAAATTAAATAAATACACTAATATGCAGGTGCACTTTTTTGGATGCAATTCATAGAATATATCATTACCAGGTAGTCAAGAATTTATCACAGTATTCTGACATAAAACAATTTAACACCTATGACCTGATTAGGTTCTGTAATGGCAATCGAAAAATGAAAAGTGGTGATGCCATGAAATTGGATTTGATTTTTCATTGCTCTATTTAATTAAATTAGAAACTATAAAGACATGATATCCTCATTAGAAATGTTGAGTAATTGCTTTCTTTCTATCCCAATACCCAATATCAGTTATGGTGACTGAAAATATATTATTATTGATCAAAAGGGCATTTTCTCTTCAGTGAATCAACAATTGTGACAGAGACAAACATGTACTTTGAAAGAGAGACATTTGTAGTGCAGGTACAAGAGCTATTTAAATATTATTCCCAGTGTCAATAAAAAATAAGGGGCAATGTTGTTAATGATAATGGAATGTTTTTTATTTTATTTATTTTTGTTCCCAAGGAACAATTCCTACCCTTGTAAAAAAGCAAGGGGCACAGGTGTTTTATATTAAAAATTATGGAAAAGTTTTCATTTAATCAAAAAAGGAAGAAAGAGAAACATCAAATAAGATCTGTACCACATAAAAGACATTTGAGCGTTAACCCAAATTAATACAACAATTTCCTTGCCAGGATATGAGTTTGAGATTTTACATATTGAATAAGTCAAAGGAACAGTGGCATTTCAATAACGTTCTAAATATTCATATGATGGTTTGATTCATATTCAACAGTTTTCATGATAAATATGTTTATAAAAATGATTAGACCAATCAGAAAATGCTTTTTCAATGTGATGTATTTTTTGGAGGCAATGGAAAATCTGTTTTGAAATAAGTCTTGCTTACACCTGTTTTGGTGTAAACAGACTGATGCATCTCCATCTAGCTTTAGAGGGAAGACACTTGAAACCTCTAGTTATTATAATGTAAATCTACAATACCAGACATAAGTTTGAAAGGTCCAACAAACATCCCAAAAGCTATAGGATAATGGAACCTACAACAGGGATTATCATCACCAATGACCTTATTGTGACATAAAAATAGGCCTTTAATGAATCCATTATTTTGATGTTGAACTGATTTGTAATGAGCATAATGATGCCTTCTTTACTCCTCCTGCGGGTTTAAAACATAAACATCTGTTCCTGTACAGCTTAATTTGAGCTGATTGGGCATGAAATCCCTGCTAGCATGTAGCAATGCTCTCCATTGCTAGAATGCAGAGTGCACAACCCCCATTCTTCCTCTTAATAAGGATTAATCATTTAATGTCCGACAAAACACACCCACCCACACATATATATATATATATGTACATTTGCTTACATGCTTACATCAAATAAAAGGCTGGATATTTGTCCAGTCTTTTGTTTGCTGTAAGCATGGCCTACATTCAGGGGTTCAGTGCAAATATGCACAGATTAAGTTCTTACAAATAACTAAACTATAGAAGAAATAGTGAAGGCAATTCAGAGGGAAAACGCCATCGGTTGGGTACAAAAAACATCAATCAAAATAACTACTGCATTGACTACTGCACTAATAGAGGTTATCCCTACAACAGATCAGGATAAGTGATCAAAATGACATTTTTAAGCTCACATAAAAAACCTTTTTTCACCACTTTTATTTCACTCTTTATAATGTTACAGTGCTACTGCCTTATATCCGTACAACAGAATTTTTGAACATGCTCTCTATTTCATATCAAGCAAAATCACTCAGCTTAAACCCCTAAACCTTAATATTTGAAACTGCAAATGTCAAGAGCATTTCCTCTCTAAAGCACCTCACCTCCTTTCAAATTCTAGCACACATTCAACGTGACACAATGCACAGCACTGACTATATTGCCATCACAGTGTATACATATCCTCAGTCCCACAGCAGCATGAGCTCCAGCATCTCCTCATTCAAATCCAAGCCGGTCCTGCTCCAGTGACAGTGAGGAATGTATTTAATAGCTAGAGAACAGCTTGTCAGCAATCTAAAAAAATATATTTCTATACTCATTTCTCGATCCCTGGCAGCTTTCTCTTAGGTGAGATATATTATAAAGACAGAAAATACCATAGTCATGTTAGCATTTAAATTTTGTTCTTCATATTTAGTATCATTCAGTCGTTGAAAAGCTATATGGATTATACATGTTTCCATGACAAAACTGAGGCTTATCTTGAGGTGAAATGACTGGTAGCTACTATATTGCTCGATCTATTGAGGTTCCCATTGTGTTCTACATGCTTAAATATTATGCCGTGACAATCACAACATGGAACTACTTAATCGAGGGGTAGTTGATTCTATTCACAAAATGGCAGGAGGTTGTTATAATCATACCACAGTATCCAACTGCACATAGGTTGTTAGATTTAAACAGACAGATAGGAGAAACCCGGCATTCTATACAGCACTAAGCAACTCAGAATTTTTACAGACTAGTGACAAAAGTTTGTGCTGACAAAGTGCACAAAAGCTTCAGGAGGAGCAGAATTAAGATGAAACTGTAGAATAATGATATTTCAGTTTGCAGATTAATCTTATTGTTTTCTTTTGGTGCACTAAAATCAGCTGTAATTGGAGAAATTTTGTAATTTCAGCAGATCTCTTTTAAAATGAAGCAGAATAAGGAAGAAAGGTCTGTGATTCTCCTTGCCATAATTGTGTAGAGCCCCATCCTGCTGCCTTCTCTCCGGGGGAACAATAGGCAGCTCAGGGGTGTGTTGTTATATTTCACACTTAATGATGTGCAAGGCATCCTCAGCTCTTATCCGTGGACCTATTTTTGGCACTGACACTGCCTCTAAATTACATTTTAACACCAAATGCGGCTCCAGCACTATTTAATGTTACATATTATGCTTTGTTAGAACCACAACACCACCAAGTCCATAGATAAAGTTTGTAGAAAAATATAGTAACCTATCTTTGCATATTTTTTTTAAGTCTGAAAAGATTCTATTGTTACATCTTTCACTACTGTTTCTACATCTGCTGTATTGTAGTCATTGAAGTGAGTGTAAGTCACTTTGTCATCATATTTCATCTAGATTATCATAAAAAGCACTTCTCCTATCATGAGGTCCTTACTGTATGACTTGCTTTATGTTTTTCAAAACCATCACAATCAGAAATTCTTAACTGTAGGATAGTATTCTATTGTTTCAACAATACATCTACTGATCTCCTGGCCTAACCTGGAATATCTTCTTTTAAGAAATTGATTTGATTTCTAAATTCCTTTGGGTGAAGTGACCGTTCAACACCATAATCCAATTTCAGCCTCAAGTAAAAAGAAATTATAAGATCTCAATCATAGAGGCTAGGGTGGAAGTATGACGTAGTTACCACTTTGTAATGATACCTTGAGAGCTCTGTTTTAATGAAATCCAGAGACTGATGGCTAACATTGCCTGAGGTTTTTGAAACGCACTATTCTAATGCCTCAGAATCCTAGATGCCAGCTAAGGTACTTGCTTTTCCCTGTTATAAACAAATAAGGTATCACAAACTGCACTCAAATTAAAACTGTTATGTGTTCTCTAACAGAGTATTCGTTTACTTAAGATGAAACTGTAGAATAATGATATTTCAGTTATCAGCCTTAATTCTTCCAGACTTAACCTCAGGCTTTAAAGCAACATGTAGAGCAGTTTTACCCATCAGGGAAAGTCTTAGTTTTTTGCTATAATCTGCTAAGATAAATTAATGCAGATGATAGGACACTGTAATATCTCCCAGTAAATCTGACCAAATTCTATAAATTCAAAATTCAAAAACCTAAGGATAAATAATGGCTGACTTTGAACATAAATGATTCAGGTTTGCTTCACTCAGTCAGCCACTAATTCTTGGAAGCCTTGCTGTGGCAGCTAGGTCGGCGAAACATGGAGGTTTAGACAGCTCCCCTGTGACCTTCGCCTGAGCACATGTGGGACAGGGAATTATGGCCTCAGCAGGGCCACCTGAAAGCAGTATATTTACAGTTCATAATATTGTTCCCCAAAGGAAGAAGGAATCTTATCAGGCTTATGGTGCCCCCTCCTATACTATAGCCTCTACTATATTGATAAGCATTACCCCTCATAAAATAAAATTGGCCTCCATTCATTCATTCATGCATGCATTAATGGAATCGTTCTAGAAATACTGTGATTATTGAAATGAGGACTTTCTTTGCATTAACAACAATGTTTGTCTGGCAAAAATCTGATTTGAAATGAGTATGATAGTTCACTTTACAGGAATCAAGATTGACTGGAGCCTTTATTTGCATTTAATTATTAATTCCATATCAAATGCTATTACTCTTCAGATCAAAAACGGATTTTGCAGAAATTCTAAGTTGATTAATATAACCTTTTCTCAGAAGGATAAAGCAGGAAATGGTAGTTTTCATATTAATTATCTCTGAACCAATTAAAATTGTAATCAAGGATGGGCAACAAAACATCACTTCTAACATTAAAAAACTCCTAAAACATCTGGGTTCAAATTAAACCAACAGAAAATATAATGTGAAAAAAAGCCACCTATTCATTGGGAAAAAAAAAAAATTGTTGGAAAACTGCAATGCAAATGTTTGCATAAAACAGCAAGCAGAAATGTATGTGCATCTCTAACAATTTGAGGCAAGACAGACACTAAGCAAATTAGTGTGCCCCTTGAAATATCAAAATTTATCCTATGCATTTCTACATTCCAATTTCTACACAGATTCCTCCCTTAGTCTGAGTTCTTGGTTCAGTATTTCACTAATTTCATTTTATCTTGTTTTGTTTAACATAACCCCCTGCTGTAGTTGTCATTGTCAAAGTATTTAAGTAACGTAAACAAAGCAGTATTTGAGGATGAGGCTCTATCTTGTGTTTTGGCCTTAGCTTGATACAGACACAGCTTGAAGTAAATATAAATACACACATCTCATGACTAGGTAACGTGTTGGGTAAACAAAGTAGGACATAAGAGGATCACAATGTAAGTGTACATGACATAGCCTGTTAACCTAAATATACTTTGTTTGCGTGTGTCTAAGTGTGTGTGTGTGTGTGTGTGTGTGTGTGTGTGTGTGTGTGTGTGTGTGTGTGTGTGTGTGTGTGTGTGTGTGTGTGAGAGTGAGAGCGTGTGTGTAAAATCAAAGAGAAAAAAACTTTTATTCTATCAA
>CAAKHD010014315.1:215269-244628 GCA_901007705.1 Fistularia tabacaria
GTGTGTGTGTGTGTGTGTGTGTGTGAGAGTGTGAGAGTGTGTGTGTAAACTCAAAGAAAGAAAATGTTACATTCTCGGAATATTCTTTAAATCATTTGTTAAAAAACTATGTTTCTACTCTTTCTTTTTTTAAATTTCTTCATGATGCAAAGCTAGTTTTTATTTGTATTTTGTTCAGGATATTAGCACTTTTGTTTTTGTTGATTTCAATGGTGCACAAATCACACATTACCAAATGTTTTCAGATTTAGTGAAAATAAAAACTAACAAATTAATATTTCCAATCATCCCATCTCAAAATAGGAAATGTTTTTATCATTAATTATTCTGCCATTCTGATTAGAGGATTCTGGTCTTTGACAGGCAAATCATAGAGCAAAAGATCCCTAAATCAACTGTAAGGAATAAGGACTATATAGAAATTCCCCCACCACTGTTTAAGATGGAAGATAAAAAGAACATGAGTCTGTGCTGAATTATTTCAGAAGAATCGTCTGGACTTAGGAAAGCACATGCGATTCATCAAGACAAATAGCAGTTGTGGAAGTTATCACAAGCCTCCTATGCTCCATCTTTGACACCAATTTGAGGTGATGCTTAGATATTCAATGTGGCTTTAAGGAGCTTCTCATCCTGAACTCTGTGTCCAGAAAAACTCATTGATTCTGCAGGTATGGATCAAGTGGGGTCATGTAATATCCCGCAGTCTTCCTTTGGCTCTCTCAAAGAGTGGTTGGGCAAATATAAGGGGGATTTGAATACAGGTGGCTGGGAGAAGAAGCCAACACAGGAAATGAGACCAGAGGAGTAATGAAAAACACAGAGGAAGATTAATTTCGAGCAGGAAGACTAGAAGAGGGAACATAATAAACCCCAAAGCAAGTATGGTAATGGAAAGTTGCTACTGGAAACCAGCTGCTTTTTTGCCTTTGTCTGCTTTGGTTTTACAGTAATTTTTCTATGAATAGATTTAAAAATTCAAATACAATTGTGTAATAATGGGCTACAAATTTTCACAAGCATTTATGGAATTTCCTTTTCAGAATTCAAAAGTATTGAGAAAAAAAGGAAATTTAAATTGGATGTAGTCTAGATCCATTGCAAATATTACATCTGAAGAAAACAATGTAATGTGACGTTCTCAATTATTAATTAATAAAGAACTTGGGTCTGACCACATGCCCTTCTGTTTTGAGCTGACACTTTATTTTTTATATATATTTTAGTCATACTGATGTCACGATAACAATGATAACAATATCCCAAGCCCAAAATCATATCCCAAGATTTCCAAAAATAACAGAAAAATATTAACCGGGCTTCCTCATGAAAATCAATTTTAAATATCCTATCATACAAAATGTGTGCATGGAATTGAGTCATTATGGTCGAAAGTAAGCTGTCTGAAGATGTTGCCACTCCTCAGATTTTATATCTAAATATATATAAAGTACTTCGACATGTTATTTATTAACAATATTTATTGACGGGATTCATTAAAACTACTGTAAGAAAGGCCAAGAAATGTTATTGGAGAGCTGCAATTAGACAGAGAGCAAATCAGTCAATGAATGAGGTCACAAAATAAATAAATAACGAAGGTCAACGAGATGTTTTCTGGCCATTATAAAGGGGTGTGTTGCGTAATATGGCTATCATACTCTCTTGCAATGCAAAGTGCTAGTTATGTATTTATTCTGAATGAGGGAGTAAAATATCTTTATCAATATTTGCAAAAAAAGGAAGATGGATGATGGACTGGAACATTTTGTTCATGCAAAGAAGGTAAGGGCACTATACCCATAAAGAATATTTTTGTCCCTCCGGACATGTTGTTCCCTTCAAAATTACTCTCAGTGCAGACCTCCTGAGACAAATTGCCACTGACCCTCATGGATACCCCAGGGCACACTCGATTGGAAATGGACTATTCAATTTTCTACAAGGAGCTCTGCCGATTACTCACTGTGCATCATTAGGAATGACTCTATATCTGCGTTAGGCAGGTCAGAAAAACATGAATAAAATCTATTTGATAAGCATCAGAATTGCAGAAAATGAGGGCATTACAATATAAACTTATAGTTGCTACTTATTATTTCCTAATGGTTTAATCCTAAAGTTCCAGCACAGAGCTTGAGTTTATATTTCTGTGGTGTGGCAAATATAGAGGTATCCACTGTGGCACTGTTACTTAATTGTATAATTTGCTCTGAGGGCAAAAACCCAAGCTCTTTGGGTTTGTGATGATTTACAAGTGAACTTTCAATGGTCAAGGCCAGAATGGTATCAACAACCTCATACTTTTTAAAATTTACAGGTGCATTTCAAGAACTGAAGTAAATGTATTGTGCGTGTTGCAATAGCCAAATATCCGTTCATTTTTTTGAACAACGGAACCAAGACTAAAGAAGGAAGCACTGTCAGAGGTGAGGAAGCTTTTCTTCAGAAAATTATTTTACCTGTAATAAACGTATACTCCTCGTGAATTTATTTCATTCCATTCTTCCAGTTGTTAGGACCTATCCATTGATTTATATATCTTTTTGAAATTACACTGAATATTCATATTAACTTTGTATTGCGTGTTGTCATGTATGGGTCGGTAATGAGGCTTGGCTGTGTGGGTGAAGGATGTACCATTATGTATCTATATTAAATCACAAGATGCCTTTTGTACTGCTATTTAATCATATCAGTCTGGTCACTCATATCTACCAATCTTGGTTTCCCATGCTTTCTTCTACCTGAATTTTTTTCCCCCTTTGTCTCATAGAAGTTTCAAAGGATTATCAGCAAAATCTCTCACTCCCTATTTCTTCTGAAATTGTCTGAAATATTAGAGTTTGTGCCTCTTAGCTATTTGTAGGTAGTTTCTTGTTTTCTTTCTCTTTTTGTGAAGCCATGACATTGAACTAGTTTTTCTTCCGCCTTTCTCCCACTACACACTATCACTCCTCTACAATGATCAATCCAATAGGCCTCTGTACATTATTTTTGCTGTATTTTAAAAAATGAATAAATAACTAAATCCATCCAATGAGATTATTAAAGTGGAGGAAGAGTTGAAATTGTGGTAAGCGTGCGCTAATCTCCCTGGTTCATCAATATGTAATGAGAGATGACGAAGTTATATTGATCCCCTACTTCAATTTAGCCAGCTTGCCACATTTAGGAAGGCAGGTATAGTTTGCTAATGAGGTATTTATAACATGAAAGGTGTAATACAGGAAGGTCACAGTCATTAGTTTCCACATTGGGCACTGGCTAAGCTGATTAATAAGCATTCACTAACTGTCTTATCTATTTCTGTGGTGAGATTTTTTTTTCTTCTTTTTTTGGTCAAGCTATTATCAGTATATTATCTGTTAAACTTCTGAAAGTGGAATATATTTGCATAACCATATCCACAGGATAGGATGATATTTTATTGATATGGGTGTAGAGAGGACTTAGAAAAGTGCAAACAAGTTAAAAGGAATGCAAAGAGGGTAACTGATTGGTAGTGATCACCTTATTGAGGAGACACTCAGGACCTAAAATTCCAGGATTGATTGGTGTCCCAGTCAAGGCCATTTCATAATTGGATACAAAATCCATTTACATTTACCTTTGTTATGATAATCTTATTGTGCAACATGCAAAACAGATTGGCCACCATAATTCAGCACTCTGCAATCCAGTCAAAAAGACTTTCCAACAGGAGAAGGAAGGGAGAATCATTGTGGAGAGAGGAACAAAAATGTATCAGAATGTAAATGATTCCATCCAGAGGGTAAAAAATCAAAGGCATAAACAAACCATTCCAGAATCGATAATCCCAATCTTTTTGAAGGTTGTAATGCTACCGACTTAAACCCCTATATCACCAATATAAAGCTGCAGCAGGGTATTATATGCTGTCCTATAAACATGTATTGTGTACATTTTATTTCATTTTATGAAACATATGGAGAAGGTGAACATTACAGTATATGTGTTTAGTAAATCATCACAACATGAAGCTGCATTATTTAAGTGTGGGCCAATAAAGCCAGCATAATTCATGATCTAAAAGCGACAGTGCATCTAAAAGAATAAAAATACAAAGGGCACATTTCAAAATGAATGACTAATATCAAGGCATTTCTCCTAATCTATTTTCTGCTAAGATTCATCCACTTCCTTCTGCAGGGCAAGAAATCGAGTTTTTCATCACTGCAGTCTCACTGGCATTGACCAACGCTATTGATTTGGAGCTGATCTTCTTTCACTCTACCTGGGGAGTCAGATGAGCCTTGTTCATATTGATCCTTCCCTTTATTCTGTATTCCCTTTCACCATATCTTTAGGTTGGGAGAGTAGATGTCTGACATGATTTCTAAAAAGTATTCTTTGGCCAAAAAATTAATGGCTTTCACATCAATTTCATTTTTATTTTGATACCATTATCAATGATGGTCTACAGGAGTGCAAAATAAAACAAATAAATAGTGCTAAAGTCACCATCATAATGCTGTGTCTCTGACAGTACAGACATGTGACACAAAGAGCTCTAACACATTTGAATATGGTTTGATCTTATCAACAACTATCAAAATATAAAAAAGGTTGCATACACTTCAAGATTTTCACATTTCATCATTCACATTGTCACTGTTACTTTGATGTTGTTGATACTAAGGACAGTAGTCAGCAATGATGACATATTATCTAACAGTGTAATGTCCTTGGTTTTGTCTGCTTGATTCTTCTTTTAAACCTTCAATCTAAGAGTAGCAACAAGCCAAGCCCCACATCATCTATGGTAAAGTACAACTCTGAAAAGCTTCACATTAGTGTTGTCAACCGAGTACATAAAGTCACAAAAATCTCACTGCAGAAAATGGCAAGGACTTTGCTTCCGTCTTTGCGTCTTGCTAGGATAAAGGCATCTTTCAATATGTTTTAACTAAAGAACACCCGTGTGACCGATTATAAAGTGACTTACGTTGAACTAGTTTATGTAAAAAGTGGTAGGCAGTGACAGGATGAAAAGGCTACATTTATTTACATTTTCATTATATTAAACTCCATTTTTGCTAATGATGAAATATATTTTGTTGATTTCTTGGACATTTTACTGTCTTTTTTTCCAAGAAAACATTTTGTGAATGATGTCACTTGCACTTTCTTTATCATGGTGCATGGTCTCTTCTTCAAAAGCGTCTTCACGCCAGGTGTTTTCAATTCACCCATTCAGCCATTCACACACACACACACACACACACACACACACACACACACACACACACACACACACAACCCCCCCCACACACACACTCAAACAGATTGCAGTCATTGGGAGCAAATTAGGGTTCTTGCTGATGAGGGGGGGGGGGCAAGGAATTGAACCATGAACCTTCCCAGTAAAACCCGCAATACCAACTGAGCCCCAGCCATTCATAATTCTTGGCATTTACTAATCGGTACACCAATGCCACCTAAAACAATATCTAGCTTTACTAACTCCCTCTAACTTCCATTTCACCTCTAACTGATCTGGTCGTGTTAGAAAAGGTTTAAAGTTTTTGTGAATACTAAAAAACCATAAGCTTACCACTTACAAATAAAGCCTTTTTACTAACAAGCACAGAGAAGTGCTGAGATAAGTGCTGATGCACATCAAGTGAATATTTTCAACTTACACGATTAGCTCAGTTTCAAACTCCATCACTAGTCTGTTTGTCCTTGGTTATTCATGTTAAATTGAAATGGTGTTCATAAAGATCTATGAGCACAGCTCTATCTTACCTCTCTGTGTGTTTCAATTGCTCCTTTATCTACAACATCTCGACCAAGGTCTTACTGCAATTATTATGACCCTCTGCAACTTTGTTGGTGGGCACTGCACAAGGCCAGAACACCGAGCGAATACAATTTTCTAAAACAGAAATGGTTTACTGCAATAGGGCTGAAACATAACATTTTATTTTTTTTCTCCCTGTATAATTGACATAATTCACTAACTTACTTTACTGCCTGTGGGACTGCTGATACTAGATATGATACACAAATGAGGGAATGAAGGTCAAGCTGTGTATGTTTGAAGATTTCAAAGGTGCTTTGAGGCAAATTTAACTGAATAACATATCATGGTTTCCTGGTTCCTTTTTATTGCTTTTTAGAAGAGTATGACAGTACATTTTGAAATTGTACAGCGTGAACAAGAAAAATGATGGTGTTAAGTGTCATGTGCCAGCCCAGAGCATCCTGCCTGGCTGCACAATGCTGTACCCGTTGGTTCGGCCATGTCCTCCTCCTTCCTCCTGACCACCCGACAAGAGCCATCCTCCAGTTTGACCCAAGGGCCACAGGCTGGAGAAGACCACGAGGCAAACCCTGCACCCGATGGCTCGACGTCATTGCAGACGACCTCCAATTAGATGGAGTTGTTGTGGAGGACACAGAACAGCTGCCACAAGACCGCCAGCTCTGGAAAAAACTAGTTCATCTTGTCGGCTCAGCGCACAGGGATGGGACACCCTCCGACCTTCGCAGGAGCGCTAACTAACTAACTATATTTAGTGTGATAAATATATTTTAGAAAACTGAAACAAATTCTTGTGATAGGGCAGGGAATATATCAAGTTTATGATATATTAGAATAACATATTGAAGTAGAGATACATGCTGCCACAGTAAACCCTCAATCCTGAGATGAGGATAATCTGCCAATGAATTTCCATTCAGGCAGATGTATCATCTTCCTCAAAGAAACAGGCAGAGATGATTTGATTAGCCATGTCAGAACCGCCCCCAATTTAACCTCCTAATTACCTACTCCAATCCTCTGTCATGCTACATCTATAAATGTGACTGATTCATTTGTCATCAAGCTTAAAAACAAAAAAAAGACCAAGCTATTTTTGCATAAGTACCAAGATTCATGGAAATAATGTATCCGACAGTCAGTTGCACTCCTGTGTCACAAGCAATCAACTTCCATCTGATCTCTGATGTCATTTGTATTTTGCTCTAACAACACAAATTAGTGATGGTCTTTTTTGTTGTTGTTAGTTTCAGAAGACAAGATAGGGTAAGTTGTATAGACATCTAAGTGACTTTTTTGTTACAATTTAGTCACCATGTGAAATGAATTACAAAGGACTTCCAACATGTATGAACATGAGTTACAAATTAAATACAATATTTGGTTTTAATTAGCAGGTTAGCAAATTGCATGTTTAGTATTTCATTTTCAAGGTGAAAAATGGATTCGCAATTATTAATTGATATATCAAATGTATTTCAGGACAGACTTTTTGGGAGTTGCTGTCTTTTCATGGCATATTGTAAAGTATAAGTTGGCAGGGAGCCAGGGAGTGGCAGGGAGTGATATGTAAGCTTTTCGAAATCCTATTGTTGTAAGGATAATGTACAACCAAGAATAAAACTAACAGATGATTCTGGAGATGAGGGTTGTTTCTTTCTTTTTTTGTTTTTCTTTTCCTTTTTTCTTGTTGTTTTGTTTGGTTTGTTCTCATTTGTTTTTTGATCACTGCCCATTACTTCTTTTTTAGTTCTGAGAAATAACTGAATCAACCATCAACTAAAAAAAAAAAGGTTAGGAGAGAGGAGTTGGGTCTTTATGCCCCTTCTTTACCATCTAGAAGGCCTATTGAATTTAAATGTCTGCTTGGAAAAGAAAGTTATTTAAGTGAAACATTTAAAGTAATGGCTAGTTCTACCTCTCCCCCTCTCTTTTCTGAAATCTTCTTCAAATCAAATGAAGAGGGACAAACCAAACACAAATGTACAAAGTCAATTAAGAAGCATTCATTTGGGTTTTATATTTTTTATACACATTACCAGCCAGAAAGAGCAACTGATTTGTATGTAGAATAACCATTACTCAGACTATCAGGTTTGACTTTTTAGACATGTTGGTGAGGATTCTGCCACAAGGTAATAAATCAAAAGAAAGTCCCTGTTTAAAATTTCCAATCATCCACTCCAACTTCACCTAAATGTTACATTATGATGTAAAAGTTATGTTAAGACTCTCAATGATGGATGCATAAATGAACACTGTCAAAGCTGAGCAATAGGTGCAAGCCTTACTAAAAGGCATCTCAAAGCAAGAGATTTCTTATTTCTGACCATCAACTACTGTGACTGTGCATATTTATTCAAAATGATAGGTCTAAGAGCAAGGATTTGCTCAATATTTAACACAAAAGCTGAAAAATGTACATCCTGGAAGATTCACTGGAGGAGAAAGGATTTTTGTGACAGTTTTTCGAGTTTCTTGTGACGTCACCAATCCAACATCTGGTGGTTTTCTGACATGCACTACATGGTATTGTGTTACCTGACAGATAAGAGTGCAGCTATATCTTGTAACATTACCCTTTCACCGGATATTCATCATTGTTTAACAGAACATCCTGGGCCCTCTTCATACTTCTATACATATGTTTGATGAGCACGAAAAAAGCTAATCATGATTATTTACATAACTATAGACACATATTGATGTGTGTGTAAAATTATAATATAGTCGCGTGTCAACTACCCAGTTTTTAATGCCATCTCTTGCATCGTTGATGCCATCAGAGCTCTTGCCCAAACATTACTCAAGCCAACATTTAACTGTAATTTAGTGACCCAACAAATTCATCCCTTTCTGCTTTGACATTGACAGCCCCATTCGATACATCTTGTGAGATTATGTCTGATGTCAAATCACTCACAATGAATTTTGGTACTGCTTCTATTATTAGCACTATCAGTGATGTTTTCAGCATCTGAGGGTCAAATACATGTCACATTTAGTATTTCAAACTATACTCATATTCAATTTGATAACAAAAGTGATCCTCTCGAACAGAATGTGTAACTTACACAGTAAACTAAAAGTTATACATTAAAGTTAATCTAAATGTGGTAAGATGCCATAAGTACCAAACTGAGATGAGAAAGTTTCCAGACTCCTGAGCTGTCTTTACCTTTATTCTTTCTAGGTGACTAAGAAATTGACTCAAATACGAGCGTGATGACTTTACTCACACAGTTGCATGAGAATATGACAAATATCCACACATTGTTTCTTTCTACAGCTGTAATACAATGCCAATCTGTGATCCTAAGATTTGCACCACAGGGTGTACAGGCCAATGATGGTTCAAACATATGGAAATTATTCATACAGACATATTTTTTGCATCTTAGAAAGAAGAAATATTTTGTCTTTTACAAAAAGAAAGATTTCCTTTACAATTTTTTAACCATCAGGACTTATGACAAAGGGTATTTTCAACTTGATTATCAAGCTACATCAGATCCTCATGCCCACTTCAGAGAGAAGAACAGGGGAAAAAACAAGGAAATATTTCACCCTAAGATTTAGGCATTGTTCATATTATCATTACTGTATGCTAAAGTTGAAATTGCCCTGTTGAACCTGTAAGCTCTACTGCACAGCAGGCAGTTCTGCTTAAATTGCACATGACGGGGTTTTGTGATGACAGCAGCTAAATACCCTCGTGATTTGTGTTCCAGCAGTGTGATGACTTCTTCTACAATGTGCTCTACTCTCTGGAGCCAGATGGAAAAAGCTTTTAGGAATTCTGTCAGAATAGAAGCCAAAAGCACTACAAAAGTAGCGATGAGAACCCAGAGGATTAACTATAAAAATGGTATACATGCTTCGGGAAAGGCTCAAGTAAAGTTATCAACTGCCCTTTTCGTTAATATACATAATACACCGTTTTCTAATAGACTTTAGGGAAAAACTACATATAGACACTGCCACGAATCGAAATATTCAAATGTAGATATATGTGTTTGTGCGTATGTGAGACTTAACATAACTAGGTTGTGTAAGTTACATACTGTTAAACACAGGGACAATGAACCAATGGGCCTGGTGAAAGTGTTGTGTTGGTTTTGTGCCTAGTGACCAGTGTCTATTTTTGTTTGTTGGAGGTTTATTTTGAGTTTATTAAAGCCTGTGCATTCATATTAAGTAATACACCGCAAACACCAATCTACAAAAGAAGAGGTAAATTAGACAGTAGTAGGACATAGTAGTATAGTTGGAGTAGAGTTTAATGTGTTATCAGAATACTAGAGGCTGTTGCTTGTTTCAATGATCAAGAATCAATCATAAAACAAGTAACTCAGACTGAATCCCTCCGATGGATCACAACCAGCTCTTGACTTACCCATAAACCAGCCTTTTAAAAATGTTGTGTTTATGTGGTGTCAGTGGTACAGTAATGATGTGATTGGGTTTGATCATGAATAAAATGTAGTTAGGGTCCCAATTATCATGTCAGGTAAAGGACACCGGAAAAATTCACTCATTTTTTTCCTATTTAACAAGTTGTTGATTTTTTTTGTGTGGTTTGTCAACACTATGGTCGACTGTAATAGTCTGTGCAATTTAATCAATAATACTACATTTACAGAGAATATTCTGATTCTAAACAAGTGCATGCAAGCACTGACAATGACTGCCTTTTTACAAAACTAGCAGTTATCTTCCTTCAATGCAGTACAGAATTTTGTTCTGAAAATCCCATTTTTAATTTATATATTTTATATTTTATATTTATATATATTTAATATAATTTATATATATATTTATGTATAAAGAGGATTTCGCAACATCCACCTCCTGCATTGGATGGTAGCTCAGTGACTGTATATTTACAAATGCATAAAAACGTCAAATTTCTGATTGAAGAATAGAGATAGATTAAGGTGTTTCTAACAGTATTGTTTTTCTATACTGCTCCAAAAGTGCATCTCACCAAGGACTCCTGTATATAAAGACAAGCCTTCTCTCTGATCAACGCAAAAAACAGTTTGTGTCAAACCTGTCATATATTATGAAGAATACCTCTTAACACTCAGTGCATATGTTTCAGTTTGCGGAAACATAAGAAAGCCTTGAGCATGTATGAATGACACTTACCTTTGAACAAGGAAAATATTTTCTAAATGCAAAATACAACATAAAAAATGTGTCTTCTGCTTGTTTAGGTTCTTAAGAAGTGTGGCAGTAAAACCAGAGTTGTCACAATTTCAAAAGGAGGACGTCTTTGTGCAATAGAATGACCTACCTGCTGAGAAGATCTTTCAAAAGTATGTTAAAGGATAAAAGTTGAAATTAAACATTATTTCTTATGGTATCAAAATGCACTGTGTAGGAGAATTTGCATAGCAATGTAAGGTAATAGCACAACTGACATTTTGATAGCAGGAGTGAATTGAACATGTTTTGAGAATCCAAGTTGTTTACTTGAGGGTCATAGTTACAAATTTCGTTTTAATCCCCAATTACTAAAGCATGCTAATTGACATTCACGTCCCAAATACTTTAGAAAGCTTGTGATTATTTGCTAAATTATGCAGTGCTGAAATTAGCTAACTTAAAAGAATTAAAGATTTACCTTGAATGCTCAGTAGGGACCTTAGAAGCCAAGATTCCCCTTTCTGCCCTGAGGAGGAGAGTCAAATGGTAAAGATCAGAAGTCGACTTACCCTTCAGGAGGAAGAGGTGAGGATCACAGCCAGGATGGGAGGCCCACGACAATATGAGCAAGTCACCCATAACCCCAGCCCATTACTTGTAAAAAGAAGATTGCTGACCCGTTGACAGTTTTTATGTTCAAGGACAAGCTACTGTGTTTGTGTGCCCATGCTATTTCATGTTCTCAGGTGTACCGTTTTAATGTGTGCACCTACCTTGACACTTTTTGAATACATGTTGAGAAGTAATTGAAGCACTGCCAGGGGCTCTGTTTGCTTTGTTCATAATGACTGCTGAGAGCCACACACTAACTGTAGTTTTAATTGAATCGGTTGAGAAACTTGAGGGTAGTACCTTTACTTTTACCTATGAGATTTGATGAGATGTTCCACAAAGAAAGCGTGTTCCAGACACAAGGGAGAACAAGGGGAGAGGAGACACCAAGAAGTGTCACAATCAAATTGGAACGAGGCATAGGACAGGACAAACAAACTTGATGGCCACATATGTTTTCGAAAGTGAGCGACTACGTGTATGGCTGCAAAACAGACTAGTAATGATACAGGAGAAACCATAGTAATTTCTGAAACGCTGCAGGAAATAGATCAGCAATATTCACTAAACTAAAAATATGGTGTGAAACTCTCAGGCTACAGTAACTTGCAGCATGTACTACAGTCATGATAAGGGTGATTGGCTTTAAAATCATCTTTGGCTATTTTCCATCACTGCACATTCAATTCTTAAAATGCCAGTGTTAAGATCCCCTTCTCTAACCACATCACCATTAAACATCTGCATGTGCTGTGGATGAGAGTAATTAAGAGAGGGAAAAATGGAGAGAATGACCCAACTACAGAGTGGGAAGCACAGAGCCAAATGAGCTCAAAAAGGGGACATATTTAGAGAAAAATAGAAATATTGTTGCTGAGGGAAAATCAACTGGGCCATTCAGAATGAGCAGTCTAAGTGGGGCTGGGCAATATGTAAAACAATATGTAAAAAAATAAAAATAGAAAATAAATAATGGTATTTCAAAAAAAAAAAAAAAATATATATATATATATATATATATATATATATAGAGAGAGAGAGAGAGAGAGAGAGAGAGAGAGAGAGAGCGAAAGAGACAGGCACGCACACACAGGAGAGAAAGACAGAGAGAGACACAGAGAGAGTCTCATAACACAATAAGCGTGAGCAGAATGAGTTAAAAATGCTGTCTAAAATAAATTAGCTTCATGCAACATCAGTGATCTGAATTACATAAAAACTGTTAATGGAAAATTAAATGAAAAAAAACTGTTTCCGCAATTTTAATTTTTTTTTAGTGTTTACTTACTTACCTATTCATTTATTTATTAATATTTGTACCCTCACTTATTTCATGCAGATTATTTGCTGATAGTTCATTCAATATTTTTTCTTTTTTTTTTATTTGCTGTTGCCAGATATTACAGATAACAGATATTAACAAGCTTGTGAATTTTAACAGGATCATTTGTTTGTTTCATTCATTCCATTTTCAATTTGTTTTTGTTTTTGCTTTTTTTTGGTGGGGTGTTGGGGGTATGTTTAAATTTTCTGGCTTTCTGAAAGCTAACAAAGCATTTTATATCCCCTGTGCTAAATGCAGTCAAGTGAATTAAGTGATGTATAGGTGTTTTTCACATCCGACACTTCCCCTAGGGAAAAATACTAGTGCAATCCATGCCTGGATGCAGACAGCAAAATTATGAATCATAAATCTTAAGTAAAAATAAGCAAATGTCTAAATTAAATTCCAAATTCAACAGAGTCACACAATATTTGATTATTAATCAATATATATCGACCAGCCATGGGAATAGCTGTCCGTATTTGTAGCATCAATCCTGAACATTACACATTTGTTTGAGGCATAGACATTTCTCATACCACAATGGGACAGGGGGGACAGTGGGGGGATGACAGTATAAAGGAACATATATCATACCTTTGTCGCCCATCATCAGGTGTGCCGGACCTTAAAGGAAAACAAGAGCACAGTCAGCAGAGAACAAGGGATCATGGGAGGCAGTGTCACACTGACACACAGGCATCTTTAAATTAGATGTCTGTGTTACTTCAGGAGTGCAGGGTTGGGGAAGAGTGGGACGGAGAGAAATAGGAGGGTGTACAGACAGGGATAGATTGATGAGCATTCACTTGAAATGCATCATCAGCCACTTACAAGATGTCATTCAGAAATCTAAACACAGGCTGAATCTTCGTTGTAAATGTGTAAAAAATAGCATCTTACCGAATACTGATGGAGAAAGATTTTACCTTGGCCTTGAACAACATTTGAGTCATATATTTATCATTCAGGTGTAAAAGATGGATAAATGGACTTTGATGCCAATGCCAAGCACCATAACCACAATTTTAGTAAATCAAAATAACTACTTAAAGGAAATGCATTAAACAAAGTTAATGTAGCATCAAAAGAATTACATTAACTATTAACTATTAATTATTGGCATAACTCCAATATTTTGTCCAGTTTTTCTGGAAACGTTTTAGTAAATTCAATGCACCACAAATAGCTATCAGCGAAACTGATCGTTTGCTGAATGAAGAAAAAAAAACATTTTGTGTTCTGATTATTAAAGGAAATGCTATGGCAGTTTTGACACTTCTTTGATAATGATGAAAAATGTGGTTGATTTCAGCTACTACAGACAAGCAATGA
This sequence comes from Fistularia tabacaria, assembly GCA_901007705.1. Classification (NCBI taxonomy): domain Eukaryota; kingdom Metazoa; phylum Chordata; class Actinopteri; order Syngnathiformes; family Fistulariidae; genus Fistularia; species Fistularia tabacaria. The sequence continues at coordinate 229,483 of CAAKHD010014315.1, forward strand.
CATAAATTTTCCACTTAGATGCTCTGCACAAGTAATAAAAATGATTAATCTCCCAAAATGTAATAAACAATTGCCTAGAGGAACAGAAAATTATTTTTGTGATAAATGAGCATCTTCATCATCCATACTTTAGTACTGACAAAACAATAGGCATTTGTTCTATATAATACCAAACCAACATAAAATATCAATATTTCAACAGGTTATACAGGGTTATACAGCGGTTATACATAATGACACTTGCATTATAATACTTTTTCCACAATTTTATGCCCATCTCCTCACACAAAGAGATAGTAGTTTTCAGTACTGTTCCCTTTTAATCATACCGAAAATCTGTAGAGTATTTGGGGGAAGGGTTTGCATGACATTCCTTCAGTGTGTTGTTACTTATAACAATTTCTTTAAATGGACAGAAAACACTTAAGGTATACATGTTGATAATGACTTACCACTTCAGCAATACCAATACCATGTTCCAGCACTGAAGCCCTTGAGCCATTAAAATATACAGGCAATGCAAATGTAACAAAAATTTAAAGCACTGATTATACCCACCTTCAGTATAGTTGTCATCTGGTAGCACGGACAGGTAAAGAGAAAGAGAGGGAGACATTCATTAAGCAGCATGCAGACTAGTACTTGCCATTGCATGTTGTAAGCATGCAAGACAGTAAACATCACATGCAAGTGAACTTTTCTAAACTCTCCAAATGATGATCTGTGCAAAGGTATTCCCTGTCTTGATTAAGTAACAAACAGGATTAATAGGGCCCTACTGAAGACTTTGTATCATTCTTAAGGACTGCCATTAACAAAGTGAAGGAATAAGATGGTGAAGTTGGAGAACACATCCTAATGCAACTTCCTCAAGTGGTAATTTTCCATTTAAGTAAGATGAGTATCTGGCATTAACTGAAATTTAAGTTAATAGATATCGTGATTTTTGTTTTGTTTTCCATTATCAATTAGTTTTTTTGTGCTACATGTGAGAAAAAGGCTTACTAGAGCTATTACTAAACTACCAAACTATGTTCAGATGACTGTTGCAAAAATATGCAATATGCATAAGTGGACACATGTTAATGTAAATCTATTCAGGTAATTAGGAATCAGTACTGAAAACAATTACAAGTGGAAAAGAAAAAGGAAAGTAAGTCCAAATGAAATTGCAATGAAGTAAATTTTTACAACAGGACCAATGTTGGCAGAGGTGAAAAAACTACCACGTTATATGTGTCAATCTCACAAAGGAGAGTATATTCACATTTTGTTAAAGCTGTAGCAAACAGGTGTGACAGATATCATGCGATTGGTGAGGAAACAAATTGCTATTTAAAAAATAATGTGACTGGGGAATGTGCAAAAAACGTAAAATTATTGTTCAGGGTCCATAGATTGCCTTGCCTCTAAAAGTAGCAAAACAGTCAGAAAATAAGTGTTAATTGTTTACCACCACATAGAATCCAACCCATTTTAAACATATCCCTACCTTTATTAAAATTATATTTCGCCCTATTACTGAACCACAAACTTACCATTGTCACTGTATCCCCTTAGACACCAAGCCCAAAGCAGATCTGTTTAATCATTTTGTGAACAAATTACAACCTGATAAAGAGCCGAAGGCCTCAGATAATTTAAGTTAAAAATTACCAATTTAGGTACATTGGATGTGATTTTTATTTGTTATATGCCCATCTCATGAAGTACATTTATATTTACAAACCCTTCTCTCAAATGAATAAAACAAGTTTTAAAAATGTATTGAGCAATGATGAAGAGTATTCAGACAAAGCAACCATAAATCTGGTATTTCCAAAATAACAACAAAAGAAAAGAAAAAAATTGAAAGAATGAAGACTGACAATTGATGTCAACATCACAAAGACTGACACTGACTTACTTATCTGTTTCCTCAGCACAAATTGATTTAGTGGATAGATCTGTTTAAGGAGATCTATTAGAAGACATTTTAGACTGTCTAGTAACAAATACCACATTTTTTCAGATAAATAACCAATTTAGTAGTACATAATTCATTCATGGGTTAGGGTTAGGGTTAGGCTTAGAAATGACATATACAGTACAGTAATTCTTTCTGCAAGAAAGAATTTTCCAATTGTTATTCAATAGCATCTGTAATATTTAGACGCAACAACTGAGATTTAATTTGGCAGTGTTCTCCTCCAACAGCTGTATCACCTAACAGGGACCATTAAAAGAAGCATCCTCATACACTCACATATCCTTTCATAAATGTGCCCAGCTGGCTGCACCCTAATCCAGAGACGTAAATTCCATTTAATCCCTTTGACAAAGTGATCCCAGTGCTATTGTGCTGGCAACACTATAGAAAAATGCTCTTGACTGACAGTTCTAAGATCATTATCGAGTGCTGCTGCTGATCATACTGAAATGGGGCGTGTGAGTTTTTTTTTTTTTATTTCATTAAAACTAATAACTTAAACAGTTAAACATTAGAGTTGTTAATTTTTTATGCTAATTGATCTCTGTTAAACTTGTAAGAATTTCATTGATATTGTAAAAGGTTTGAGAAAATGTTTTTGCACTACATTTTTCAATACACTATTATACTGGTTTCAATGAAGTTACCATGAATGGTCACTGAGCATGCTCTACGAAAAGTAAAATGAATTATTTTTATTTTTTATGTTGTTTTTGAGTCATGATATTTTGATGAATACACGTTTGATTTTATGTATTTATCAACAAACAGACCATTTCTTATGAAAGCAGTTCAATTCAATATTCAAGAAGCCACAAACTGAATTTACTTGAACTGAAAATTGAGTTTGCTCTACAATTATTTGAGGGCATAGTTCAATTGCTTCGAGTTTCACTGTGAAAAATGCTCATTAATATTTGGATATTACTCATTGGGGGAAAATACAAAATTACAGAGGATAGCAGCCAATGCTAACAAAAGGTCATTTCTTAAAATGTTTCACTGGCACAAGAACACTTTAGTGGCATGATGTCATTGAAGAGCAGCATTGGTACTGATTTCTTACTCTTCTGCGATGAAAAATATTATGATTTCTTGGTGTCAAAATATAAAATCAAACATTTTCATTTATTAACAAAAATTGAGCACTCATACAAAATTCTAATAACACAAGTATGAAATGTAAAATTGTTATGTATAATATAAGAACTTTCATCAATACTATAAGCCCCCCCCAAAAAAAAGTTTTACCAAGAAAAAACAAAAATAAAATGGAAATAATTTCGACCATTACCTCTTCATTAGATAACCTAAAGTGCTTAGTCCCCTTCAATAACTGCTCAGGAGATTCTTGTACCAAAAGCAGACTCTCTGCTGAGTTATAAGCAGTTTAGCTGGAGCCATACACTAGACATTCCTGCCTGAATTGGTTTTCTTCCCTCATCAAATAATCCTTTTATGTTAAAATGTTGAAAGTAATGCTATGTCACATTTCACACACCACATTTTAAACAAAATGGCCCAGAGCCAAGAACAAGGAGACCATTTTTTCACACTAGATGCCATTTTCTTAGTTTACAATATCAATGTGCAACATGACATTGCCGACTGCTAGGTTAGTTTTATGTTTTAAAACATTTGTACATGTATTAGCTTTTAAGATTAATCAATTTCTATAAGAAACTTGTCCAAGCAGGTTGGAATGAGTGGAGAAAAGTTTCAGGGGTTCTATGTGATAGAGGACTATCAGCCAGACTGAAAGGAATGGTGTACAAGACAGCAGTGAGACCAGCGATGCTACATGGTTTGGAGACAGTGGCATTGAAGAAAAGACAGGAGGCAGAGCTGGAGGTAGCAGAGACTAAGATGTTGAGGTTCTCTTTGGGAGTGATGAGGATGGATAGGATCAGGAATGAGTCCATCAGAGGGACAGCACATGTTAGATGTTTTGGAGAGAAGGTCAAAGAAGCCAGACTGAGATAGTTCGGTCATGTACAGAGGAGGGATGGAGAATATATTGGTAGATGGATGCTGGAATTGAAGATGCCAGGCAGAAGGTCTAGAGGAAGACCAAAGAGAAGATTTATGGATGTGGTGAGAGAGGATATGAAGTTAGTTGGCGTGAGAGAGGAGGATACAGGGAATAGGGCTTCATGGAGAAGGTTGATGCACTGTGGCGACTCTTGAAGGGAAAAGCCAAAAGCAAAAGAAGAAGATAAGTAAATTGTCACATCATGTAAGGTCAAGTGTTTCTACAATGTGCAATATTTTTAAAATTCACTGTCATGTGCAATTTCACTCTTCACCACAACAATTTCCTTTGGGATTAATAAAGTTTTATCTCGTCTCGTCTCGTCTCGTCTCGTCTCGTCTCGTCTCGTCTCGTCTCGTCTCGTCTCGTCTCGTCTCGTCTCGTCTCGTCTCGTCTCGTCTCGTCTCGTCTCGTCTCGTCTCTCTTCAGGTGCTTTTTTGTGGCTTATTATTCCATTTGGCAACACTCAAATAGAGAAGGTGGCCCACAACTAAAATCTTATCTGCACTTCCTGTATGGTTGAATAAACTGTCTGCTTTCGAAAAAAAATTGTGCCAACTTTACAAATTATTATTAAAAGTAATTGCATATTTAATATAAAAGTATTAAAAATCTACAGAATAGATAGCCACCTTTGTCCTGGAGGTACTAGCTCATTTCACTTGGTCATTTTAACTTAGTCCCCCACCCAAAAAATGTGATTGCAGAAAACCAAAGAGAAAGATGACAAAAGGCTTTTTGTGCAGTGACATTTTTACGTGCAGATAACAATATGATAATTACAAGCATGTGGACCACATTTAATTGGCTTGAATTTACAAACTAAGCCAGGGTGTGATGTCTGATGCTACTTTTAGGGAACCACAACACTCCATGTGAGTTTAACGAAAGATATTGTTTCAGTCATTAGTTATTTTATTTTTAAATATATAAGGGAGAACTACTCTTAATAGCTGATACCATATCATCAAACATTGCTATTAAAATAACACAATAATAAATTTACTGCTGAGAGTGGGACAGAAGGTGCTGTTTAACCTTATTGATTGATTACAGTGTTCTGCAATTGTGCATAATGTGTCTTTAACAGTGCCATTTTGCATGTGTATTTCAGACATGAACTTGTGTCTATATCATGTGTCATGCCTGGTTGTGTTTGAGGCTTGGAATATATCATGTATATGGGATCAGTACCTCATGAATTCCTAATTGCCAAGATAAATCATGAAGCATTATGACGGACAAGGAAGGAATATTTTTCCTCAGTTAATGACATAAACTGCACCATTTTCAAAATAGGCTTTCAGAGTATCAGAACATAATAATGAAATAACAGAATAAACGAGCATACGGCCTGTTTATAAATTGCATTTCCCAGGGTTTTAGTGTGATGAAAGTATTTTAATTTCTTTACTCATTTATTTATTTGGTGATGGTGCAGATAACTGTCGAGATATCTTGAAGGCAAGAGGTTTTTGAGGGGTAAGAGAAAGTCAGTGCTTGTCTGTGCTTGCCAGTGTCCTGAGGAACATCCTACAACAGTGTTTCCCATTCAGGAAAGATTTGAAAATAGAGGGTGCTGCTTTTTTTCTTGGAGAGCTCAGCACTGTATCGAATACTGCTTTGTATCATGGATAAAGTGAGAGAGACCTAGCCAGAGCTAACTTTAGGATCTGCTCCTCAGTCTGGTGAAGTTAGATCCTCGGAGGGTTAGTCTGACTCCTAGAAGAGATGTGAAAATGGTGGGAACAATCAACAACTACAGATAAAGGAAAGGCCTTTGTTCAAAAGATTTCCCTCTGGGTTTCTCAATGACGGTTTGATTACAAGCCCGAAACACTTAAAGATAAGCCAGTTGTCTGGATATTTATTCATTACTTGATTTATTTCTGCAATCATTTGTACTAGGTTTTAAGTCTAGCTTTCTTGGTGAGGGATATGTAAGAAGATTAATGGGTGTTCAGTCATGTTTTTAAGTGACATTTCCACATACCAAATTGTCTGGTCATTTTTGCAGATTGTTGCTGATCTGTAGAAATTTGGATGGAGGGTTTAGCAATAATAGGATCCTTCAATAGATAGTGACATTTGTTTTTTGAGTGAGCTATTCCATTTGTCAACTGTGATAGTAAAGAAAGTATAATTAGACTTCATGAATTATTGCAACAAAGCTCTCCTGGTGTGGGCCCTACTTCTTCAATGGTAAAACCTGAAATCTGTTACCAGGATATTTTTTCCTTATTTTATATACAAATTATGCAGCTGTCAGTCTCTGTCAATTAAAAACTAGTGCTTCTCATGACCTAAATAGTCAAATGAGACCATTACCCTGCAGGGGCCCCATTTGTAAAATGTGAAAAACAGAGAAACTGTTGTGCTTACTATGGGTCAAGGTATTGTATTAAAAAAAATGAAAATAAAAAAGAAGTTAAAAAAGGTGATCTGAGATGGCTGTAAAAGCAATAATTCTAAAAAGTGTCTGAACACAGCTACTGAGCTACTAAGCTACTAAGCTATAAGTGTGTGATTCTTTCCTTGATAATTTTCTTATATTTCCTCTCTATAAACAGGACAACCTTGGGTTGCCTTTTAATACCACACAACCATGTTTCATAGACACTGTCCCTTTTGACTCATGTTTACCAAACTTATACATAGTGGCTCTTACGGTTTAGGATTATATATGTTAAATCTATCAGAAAAGCCAATAAAACAGAAATTATGATTACAGAGCAACTAAATAGCAGCTGTTGCCTGTTACACATGCGATGGTACTTGAAGAAAATTTGCTGCAAGAATCATTTGTTAAACATCTTGGTTATGGATCTTGTCTAACAGGCTATATTGGTGATTACTTTGTAAAGTTCATTATCCCATTCATAGATATAATGCACTCTTGTCTAAGCTAAACTTAGGTGTCTTTGACTAAAGGAGCTACAAATAGTATGCGTAGTTCATTGTACATGCATAAAGCTTTATTTCACAACATGTACAATGCAGTACTATTGAAATGCAGTACTATTGAAAATAAGGGCAATATGAACACATAGCTGCCTTTACACAGGGCTTGTTTGTGCTTTCTATCATGCAGTTTCTATATCACTATTTTCACTCACAAGGCATGTGGAATACAGAGCATTAAAATTCATGTGTGTATTTTATACCTGTTTTCAATTTCGGACTGTAACTGTAACAGAATATATAGAACACAAATGACAGCAGATGTATTCTACCAGAGCCTCATCACACATTTGACAGATATGTATTTTTTGCATATAATATTGGAAAAGGTAGCACAGTCTGATCTTCCAAAACCACAACTGCAGCTTTGTGATTGCTGGCTATCAAGCAGGCTAACGGGTATAACCACAAATATTAGAAAGGAGCAGGAGGGATTGAATCTATCATTGGTCTCTCAGACAGAACTAACTGTCAGTGAAGCATTTATACAATGGTACAATGATAGCAGGAAGGCTTCCAAAAGTAGAGTAATATTAGAAAGGCTTCTGTTGCAGAAAGGAAGTGCTTAAAGGGAAAATGTAAAAGGCTTTCTGCAAAGGTCAGAGGGACCAGTGTATCGATTTGTTGTTAAACTACAATTTGGACAAAATCAAGAATAATGGGCATAAGTGACAGCTCATCTTTTAGTACCAGGGCCTAAACCAAATGCATCTCTCTTCCATTGGGGTGTTAGTGGCTCGCCATCTCCCTCATTATCCTTCCAGTGCAACAGTAAGTGTTGAGGAGAGAAGACAGTCTGAGTGACCCATGTTGATTAGAAGTCCCATGGATGTTGCTAAAATGCACATGCAAATTCTACTGCTACTAGCTGAGTCAGTCAACACAGCCACACATGCTTTTTAATAATGCTTGCTGCACCTGCTTTTTGCTGGCATCATACATTAGACATCGCCATAATATCAAAATCTCTCGTTCAAATCAAACGTTTGCCGACCTCTAATTACAAGTGTGCAAATATGGCAACCTGTGTACAAGAAAGAGAGTCATAGATAACACAGAAAACTATACATAAAATGAGATAATAGGGTACTAGTCAAACAGATGATGATTTGATTAAAGGAATGATGCAGCTACTGAAGTGTTGTCAGCACAGATGGTGTACGGGTAATACATGAATCCTGATTCTTCCAAGAGACCAACAAAAATGAGAGGATTTAAGATAGCAGATGTACTGAAGGATCTCACCATTCTGAAATCTTGTGGGTCACAATGATCCAACAGGATAATCAGAGCTGCTAATGCAGTCGTTCTAATAGCCTTAATCCCAGGATTGACAATATCTAGGAATAGTACAGCAGACATGAAGTAAATCTTTTCTTTCTTTTTTTTCTTGTGATGTAATAGCTGTTAACACTTGAGTATTAGACCTGGTGGACGATTTAAAATTGTAACTACATGTTTGGAGGCAAAGGCTCAGCTTGTTGGTAAGATATGATAGATCTGACAATTTGTTAAAGAAATATATGCCCACATTATCCAACATCCTATTCATACTAAATGTACTTTGCAGCTTCTTAAGGACACTGCAGTTGTGGTTTCCCTCGGTGAAGTGTGACAAATCCCTATGTGAGGGGGAGTTCTGGCAAAGTTAAAAATTTATTGAAAAGCAAACTGAGTATTTAACGCAGCTTAACTCTAAGTACTGTTAATATTAAGCTACATTTCCCTCGATTATACATGATGAGACAAAGGTACGAAAAAGTCTTTTTACAAAACACAACCTATTATTAATGCCAGACTGATCAGCTATGATTGTTGCACTATTTAAAAAATTGAATGATAAAATAACGGGCGTAATTTGGGGGAGGGGGGCATCTAGTTTTTTACCTTCATGTCTGTGTGAGGTGTAACTGTGAACCAGGGCTAAATTTGTGGTATGTATGAACCTGCTATGTCAACAAGGGCAATTCTTATTCTGATTATTTAAGTTTTTTACAGTCAAGTTGAGATCATCTGCATGTTGTTTAACACAGTATTGCAGAAACAAACTACTCTGAGGGCCAAAAAAGCTATGCATTTTACTATTGTATGACTCATCATTGACATTAAAATCTTCTAACCTTCATTACTGTGCAGTCCAGGTTTTGTAATACTTCAGTTTTCATCCAGTGATGTTGAAGCACGCATAACCAGTTACACAAACTCAAACTCTTCCACAGAAAAGAATGTAGTTTCACTACCATCGCCAAAGGTTCTATTCGTTATTCTATTTGGATGAATCCAAAACTAAATGAAAACAGTAATCAAAAAGTGTAGATTTTCTACCTCACCATGTTTACTTGTCTAAATGGAATTAAATAATCCTTCATCAGTGCCATGATGAGGAAAGAACAAAATGGATACCATATATATCCGCATTGGTTCATTGAATAATGCTTCTTACAATATGCTGTTGATTCAATATATCAGTCGAGTCAATAGTAAACATACTGCTGGCCCCATTTATTATAGCCAAGTGTGTGAGGCCAATATTTGGATGTATTTATTTGTGCTGTGCTATGATTCACATTAAAAGGAGGAGTTTGGTGTCAAAGAATTTCACAAGCACCCTTTGACAGTCAGGAGCAGTTTTATTTAAACAAGGCAAAAATCCTGGGGGAAAATCCCCCTAATCTCTTGATCCCAATATCTGTCTTTGGACTCCGAGACAGTAGCATAATATTAATCTGCTTTAGTGAGCGTGAAGTTGCAAGACAGTTCTAGACAGAATGACATTTTCAGATATGGGTTGCACTCATACAGTGACAGAAATGCCTGAAAAAGGAGCTCTCATTAAATGTATGAATTCATTTTGTTATTAGTTCAAACCATAAATATCAAGGTTAGTGACCAAAGTAAAACTATTTGAAATATGGTATAACAAGGAGGAAGATTAAAAAAGGGAGAGAAAAAAGATCCAGGACATCAACCAAATATATATTAAATGTAATACTTCCACTGATCAGTGTGGCTGTAGATAAATGCATTAAATATTGCTGATATTTGTAAAAAGGGCAAGTAAAAAGGGAAATAGAACATTGCAGGGCAATGCTATTGAGGTGCTGGCAGAAGAGGTGAATATTTTGGATGACTTGTATAAGAAATAATGACTTTCATAGAATAATGTGGAAGTACATGTAATTGGATGTCGAAGTTTTCCTCATTCCTTACATATACATCCCCCCAGCATGTTAAGTGATTTTGACTCGATTTTGCTGGCACATGACCCCTTCTAGTGAAAATTGAGCAACTCTATAATATTTAGAAAAGAGAGCATGTGTAAATCAGACAAGGGCGTACAAAATAGCCAGGGTAGCGCCAGCAGAAATTATGGAAAGCAACTACATTTCTGTAACAATCAAGGTGGCCACATTATATTTTGGCTTAGCTGAAATCAATAAATTTATCACGATGTATGAAATAAGTATATGTGCTTGACAAATGATCTAAAATGACAATTTAACGAGTCTTCCGTTCCAGACAGCTAAAGAAAAGCCCTGTATATCATTTAATCCAGCTCACTGCTTCATTTGTTCATCTGCTAATTATTAACCAAAAATAAAGGAGCTTTCAGATTGAAAGTAACATGATAAAACACTACTTTTGAGTCATAGTTGCTTGGTAAAACTTTGACCATAACTTTTATTCTCTCTCTGTTAGACTACTCCCTTCAGGGGTCACCAGAATCAACATCCTCTATCTAATCCTGTTTTCTGCATGCTCTTCTCTCTTTGAGCATAACTTTTGTAGTCTGTATTATTGCCACTCAGCTTAAAGACAATACTAATAGCTGTATATTTCTGGACAGAAATATGCATGTTACAAATAGCAATACAAATAAATAAATGAGAAAAAAAAAGCTTGTGCTGTCCACATTATGGTAGCACTGCCCTGAGTGCTTGTTCCTGGTCATTGTTAAAGGCATGCTGTATGGCTGCTTAATGATGGCTGTAGATCGTAGACCAGAAGAACAAAATCAAATCAAAGTTGTCAGCACCATAAAATAACAAATAATTGACTCTAAAATCCCAATATGTGATAAACACTGACTGATCTTTTTTTTAAATTTATGAAAGTATAAATTGACCCCACAGACATACCTCATTCAGGGGCAGATGGTGCCCTAATTCAACAACTGATCCCCGGAGGAAACAGCAACTCAGGTTGCCCTGTCCCTAGAGGGTAGGGCCCGCCAAATCCTTACTGACCTCCACCCCCAGGAATAGTTTAGTTTCCAGGCCACTGAAAGGGCCCTGCACCAACGGTTTGGTTGCCGTCTCTTCTCTGGGGATGCTAGGAACCAGCTCTCCAACCGTCAAAGAAGGAAGGGGGAGAACTTGGGGGCTAATGCAGCAGACCAAATGACTTATGCCTGGCAAGGATACCCAACTTTTGACGCGACTGGACAGGATGAGCTGGCCCTCCATGCCTTTATTCCAGGGCTCCAATCTCCCCGCCTGACAGAGCATCTTAGCTTACATGCGCCAAAGACCTTGGTGGAAACTCTAGGGGAACCGGAATGACGGAAGTAGATACTGGGAGCTGGACAACTCCTATTTAGGATGGACAGAAAAAGACAAACCACCTGTCGGATGCAAGGCAACACAAGTGACCCGCAACCACCAACATTGGGAGCTTTGACCCCGAGCAGCTTCAGCAGGACCAGGACAATGACCCTTCTCTCTCCCACGTGCAAAGGTGGGTGAGAGCTCGTCAGCGACAGGCATAGCCAGTGGTCTCAATGCTTGACATAGAGACCCAGCTCTTTATTCACAGTGGGGTGCACGAGCTGACCAGGCAAGCCCTCACAGAGGCTGGGTCCAATCAGAAGCTGGCCTGTGACATTCACTGTTGTGGAAAGGGTTTTGTTCCCTGGGCAGAGGTGTGGGTCTACAATCCAGTGAGGAAAAAAAAACCTCTCTCCCAAGCTAATGAGCCCCTGGGTTGGGCCTTGTACCATCTTAGAGATGTTGTCAGGTGTTATTTACAGGGGAAGATTAGTAAAAAAAAGGGTCCTGTGGTGGTCCTACACAGAGACAGACAGTTGGTATGGGGCAACCCCTGGTCGGTATATATATATATATATATATATATATATATATATATATATATGTCTGTCTCTGTGTAGGACCACCACAGGACCCTTTTAATATATATATATATATATATATATATATATATATATATATAATAATTTATTTTTATTTTTTTATTTTTAATTATTTTTTATATATACTCACATTTATAACCTCTCCAAATTATATTAATATTTAAGGTACATCAAGTTTCCTTTTTTCTCCGGAGAGAACACCCCTGCACTAACTCAAATGTGTCCTGGAGATTTTTGGCTTTCATGATAGCTCTGAGTGCAGTGCCGGTATTTGATTTTTATTGTGGCATTTCAAGCATATTCAATAAAGCAAGAGACGTGACTGTAATAACTGATGTGACATCCACTTGAATAGGCAGTGCACTGTAAGTTAACTGGGTGGAGGCAGTCAGTGCCAGAGATTCAGGATGGCAAGGTAACAAAAAGATCTCCATCATTCCTGATAAAATTTTCCAGTTGAACCTTAAACTTATATTAAATACCTAGCCAACAAAAATGTGTAAAAATGTTGTTTTTGGTGCAGCCACTCTTGTTTCACTTACTTTAGACAATTAACACCTTGATATCAGAAGGACTTTCAAAAATTAGCTGATAAAATAGGATTTGATATATTAAGAATATCCCCCTATGGGGATCAATAAAGTATTATCTTATAATACTCCTGTCAGCTGTTGCAGTCAGTTTCAGAAACCATACCATCTTTCTGTACCTGACTCCACCAGCTCACAGTTAGAGTTCACTTCTGTTCTGGCACATTGACCTTGACTTTGACATTGGGCTTTTCTTATTTGGATCAAATCTGATGTTATGGAGATTACCAAAGTCTGAATAGGGTGTACTTTGCACAAAGTGTGGTGCAGTGCACATAGTGACATGCTGCAGGTTACTTTATTGGGTATCCAGCTGTGTTTACCAACCTGGTAGATGATAGTATTCCCTCAGTAAAGAAATAAAAATAAACCTTCAGGCTGTCCAGGTAATGCAATAATTCCAAATTATTGTACTTTGAGGAGACATCTCCAAACAATCTTAATTCTCTTTTGCAAAGTCAATTCGTTGACTCTGAAACCCCATGAAATATAATAAAATTAAAATTGTGAAATAAGAATACGAGCCTTGTCCACATATTCCATATTCCACACCTTTTGCACTGACCGCCCATGACGCTTCCAAAATATTGGCACAACATAAAATTGAAGAAGCATAGGAAGAGAGCAACATAGCACCGAAGATTGGATATTTTGTTCAGCTTGGTGAAACTGCACTTTAAGAATAAATACCACATACCTTTTGAATGACACAAACTAATGAATAACAAGACTATGAAGAGGCAAGCTGATATGATCAAAGCATATAAACAAAGTGTAATACTACAGCATAAATGTAGCCAATGAAGGAAAGTGAGGACGAGTGTGTCCCCCATTCCTTGAACAATTTGGTTCTGTTTGTAGACAGTACGCGTATGATTGATACCAGATTAACACAGCAGTGCCTGGGAATTTTTGACTTCTTTTACGACTTATCAAATTTAAATATCCCCAAAAGTGATGCCATGAATATTATTCTTAGGCTTAATTCTGGCGAAAATAATATTTGAGCTGCTGATTATCAGTTTGTTTGTATACGTGAAGGTGTTCGAATTCAAAGTCATTTTCAGTGTTTGTGTAGCTAATTATCTTTAATTATTAATATATATATATGTATATATGTATATATATACATATATATATATATTTTATTTTTTTTTTAAAATTTCATATATACATCACATTTATAACCTCTCCAAATTATATTAATATGTAAGGTATATCAAGTTGCCTTTTTTCTCCAGAGAGAACACCCCTGCACTAACTCAAATGTGTCCTGTGTTCATATATATATGATATCATATGTCCTTCCAGAAGAGGAATTTAATGGTGGTCCTTTTTCAGGAATTCAAGGTATCTTAACATCCTGTTATCAAGATAAACTTCCCAGTTGTGCGGTCCGGTAAAGGTGTACAAAGTAAATTTCATTGCACATCTTCGTAAGTTATTCTAGCCCAAATGAATAATCTTGTTCATTAGGTTAAAGTTATTTCTATGATTTTGTGAAGGGGTCTCTAAACAACATTTTTGGAGATTAGAAATGATTGAAGGCAGATTTTCAAGGGTAGACAGTGTGGGTGACACCTCACTGCTCTGCATTTGGCCCAATTTGAGATGAGTCAGACTTACTGTACTTAAGCTATTTGTAATATTTCAAAAATTGCCTGAAATATACTACAAAATTAGAAATGCCAGTAAAACACAAATGCCAGCATTTTTCTCAGAGCAGAGTCAATTATCATTTAATTCTCTGCTAAGATGTTGTTAGATGGCATACATTACAATGCCCAGTATGGAGTAAAACCATTGCTTTGCTGTTATGCCGCTAAAATATAGTAAATGTTTCTGTTTTTAGGAAAATTAGGCCATGTTACTAGAACCCATTATCAGACAGATGCTGTCTTGATGTACACAATACTCGTTACACTAAGAAATTTATTTTGTGATTAAAATAATGGCTCCTAGTTATTCATAAGGGATCGTTACAGATGGATTACTGTAATGCTAATGCTCTGAATTCTCAGAACTCTCCTTATGGGAGCTCAGTTCCTGGTGGCTGCTGTATAACTCTTACTCAGCCAGGAAATTAGATAATGCACAAAATAGCAAATATAATGCTGTGTAGTTTTGGTTGAGGTCTGCCCCACTTTTTACTTGAATTGATTTATGTTTAGCTAATGTGCAATGAAATAAACATCATGCCATTTTATCATGATAAAATATGGACTTGTGCAATGCATCTATGTTATTTCTGTAATGGGAAAGTAGAGGACAGATTTGGGAACGTACTGGCCATAAAACAATGCATTTAAATAATTGTTTTAACCGATCAGGGGGATTTGCGTGTGTGTGTGTGTGTGTGTGTGTGTGTGTGTGTGTGTGTGTGTGTGTGTGTGTGTGTGTGTGTGTGTGTGTGTGTGTGTGTGTGTGTATGTGTGTGTGTGTGTG
>CAAKHD010014315.1:244648-268291 GCA_901007705.1 Fistularia tabacaria
GGGGGGTGGGGGTGTGGGTGGGGGGGTGTGTGTGTGGGTGTGTGTGTGTGGGTGTGTTTGGGTGGGGGTGTTTTTTGTTTGTGTTTGTGTTTGTGGGTGTGTGTGTGTGTGTGTGTGTGTGTGTGTGTGTGTGTGTGTGTGTGTGTGTGTGTGTGTGTGTGTGTGTGTGTGAGATTGGGCAGGGCAGAGCTGACAGGTCTAGTGGCAAAGCCTGTAATCCTTTGATCTGATCAAAGTAAAACAACAGCTTTTAAATCATTTAATAGATAGGTCCCTTCAAACTTCAATGCACTTTACAAAAAAAATGAATAAGCATTAGGTTAACTAACAAATGGCAAGCAGACATCTTTTTGTCAACTATTTATCAATCAAGTGAAATACCAAGTTTTAGATATATATTTTCAATTGCACATTTTTGACTGTCAGATATGTCTGCAAAATGAAGATTTTTTTAAAAGAAATAAGGCCTGATTTAGATGTGGGTATCAAACAACGATCGACAGATTTTGGGAAAGATTTTGGCTGAGGTTAGATTAATTTCTTCCCTACAGATAATGTTCATTATGTTTGTTTAATTTTATTATTTTAGTTGGAAAAAAAGGTTTTGATAGTGGCTATGAAGGACAAAATAGATCTCTTGGGCTTTGTTGGTGTATGTAGAAATCTTGCTTATTCTGTCCGGTATGAACTATTAGGTTCCTCAGAGGTCATTCCTCAACTTCAAATAAAAATAGGAGGAAAAAAGTTCTGCTACCCACTTATCAAAGGCTCCAAGTTACACCAGAAGGTGAACCTTTAATTGATCGGATATTGGCTGGATGATAATCTGTTGGCTTAATCACTATCCTGTTGTAATTATCTGATCTATGCATGGATATCTTTGTCATTGTAGCCTTCTCTGTTAAGCTCAGGGTAGGATCCGAAAGCATCCAGCAATAGTACATCGTACTGGGAAAAAAATAAAACCTATTCCTAAATGGAGGAACACAGAAATAGCAATTCTATTTACACATGAGTTTCAACCAACAGTAACCTCAATTTTAAACACCACAAAGAGTGACTGGCTTGGACCGTGTGTCCAGACACTTGATGTGAGTGATACCTTGAACTGTGATAAAAATAACACACCTTTTGGTGGTCTGCATATGAACATGTTTCATGCCATATGAAGTGCAGATAACATACGGATACTAGCAGACTTAGGAAGACTAACGAGTCATTTTCTATTTTTATAAATTCATTTCCGAGTTACTGACACCGAAACATGTACCTTTCTTAATCAATACAGAAAATCATGTCATTTCAAGGCCTGTTTTTTTTTTCATATACAGGTGCACTTTGGGGACTCCAGATGATGATTGCATAATGTCTTTTTTGCACATATCTAGTTTTTGAACAGCAACATAAAATTGAGTACGCGGTTATGTGTCTTGCTTAATTAATTCGAACAGCATAAAGGTGTGACAGCAAGAATTTTTAACCTAGCATTTTGCTTTCTAGCTGTCTGGGGTGATGGAACAAAGCAGGCTCACATATTTCCAGTGTTTCTGAGGTTTTTGGAGTGTTGTTTTGAAGATAATAGATAATAGTCTTGGTCAAAAGAGACTGAATAGCTGATAAGTCTAAGATCATCTACCATTTGTCAGTTAAACAAATGATTCAGGTCTTAACATCTACAAATTGGGTTTCGAACGCTGATTTTTCTGTCTCAAGCCACCAACTTAAGATTGATATTTCTTCCATTGTTTTTTTTTTTAGTTTGTTTTGTTTCTGTTAATCAGGGGGACTAAGACGATTCAATTTTGTTTATTTTTGGAAATGTGTGAACTGAACTAATTCCTCCATATAAATATGTATTCTCATTTTACTTCTTTGCTGTTTATGTTTAGTAACTTAGAATTGATGATGTTTTTGTCTTCTTTGATCATTCAACTGATGTGTAAGTAACCAAAGCTTAATAATGAGGCAATCATACAAATTGAGGCCATTTATACCATAAGAAGCTGGAAAAAGGATTGTTAATATGCTCTTGCCTCATCTCAAATCAAGCACTAGGTGTAAAAAAATAATAGCGACAGACTCTATTTATAACATTGTAAATGCATGACAAATTCAAACTGACATTTTGCCCATGTTATGATTCAGAAAACCAGAAATACCCATTAACTGTAGACAGTGTGTCTCTAACTTTCACTCTCCATGATTGTAATGGAACTGTGGCCTGTATTTTGATGGATCAACATATCTGGAAAAGGACAATAACAAGGAAAACTGACAAACCACAATCATGCATAAGTTATGACAGTGGTTGATGTTTTAATTCAACAGTTTTACCCAATGTAGTTATGAGCATATCCCGTAAAATGGTTGTTATTTATGCCAGTTGACCGACTGTAAAGGACCACAATATAGTCAAGTACAATCCATAACCTTATCATTAGTGCAAATGAGGTGGACCTTTTCACTTATCTGCACTGCATATGCTGGAACACAGTGACTTAGAAAATGCTTTAAAACGTTTTGATGTATTATCTTGAGCTTATAAATTTCAGCACATTAGATCTATAACAGAAGTTACCATGTTGATATACTGTCCTGAAAAGCCAAACAAATTAATGCCACACAAAACTCACCATTAAAGCTATAGTTATTTTGGTTGATCATATCTTTCTAGATGGATATATTTAAAAAGTAACCGATCGCAATTAATTCAAGTAGGAAGGAACTCGATTGTATCTACAATGACTGACCTCAAAAAAGAGATGTGTTGTTTATTTATGACTGAATAGTGATGACTATCTATGCACTGTACGCAACTATCTTACTAATAAAAATTTTGTATCAGTCATTTTGTGACAGTTTAGTAAAGGGAATCATGTACTGAAGTGTTAGCAAAAACTGAAAAATGAAGTGCACGTGATATTGGAAATGCTGCTGTTAAATCATGTGCTTTGGTAAGAACGCAGAGTTGTGTCCGCAGTATGCATGCATGTATAAATAAATAAATAAATATGGACATAGAAAAGTATAGCAATGGCATGTTTAGGTGTGGTTTACTTTCTTCCAAAATCACTTTTGATCTGGAGCTATTTTATGGTGCAAATTTGTGTGAATTTGCGTCACGCCCTCAGGAAATAAAGGAGTCAAACAAACAAGACTTATAACAACCCAGTGCTGAAAGCCTACTAATGATCTACAATAAAGATAATTTACTGTCAGTATGGAAAAGCAGTGTTGACTTAGTTGTATCAACACAATGAACAAAACATGCACACATCAAGAAGTAATGAGCTTAATGAGCTTATCATTCAAAATGAGTGATGTGCTTGAATGAAGGCATCAGATTATGTAATGGAATTTAAATCACATATGCTCAATATTAGCCTCTTTGTGGGTAAACTTAAATAACACATCTCCCCCACTAACAGTGTGGAAAAAAACACCACAGTAGTGAACTGCCAACCACTGAGACTACATACACACACAGATAACTGATAGATTTTCTTCAAATGTAATTATTCGGATAATATCCTGATGCATCCCTGATACTATGATCCCAATGAAGACAAAGATTATTTTCCTCCAATGTTATGTTTGCCTGTTAATTTATTTGGTCTCCATCAATTATCCTAATGATATCATTAACTATTTTAAAAATATAGTTATAATTATAATCTGGTAACAATAGTATATAGTCATGAAATAATCTATGTCGACTATTTTATTGAAATTCGTAACATCTTAATTTTTGAGTGGCCCAAATTATTTTTTCATGGACCTATGACTTAACAAACCACAACAGAGTGTGGTTTAATTAATTGGTTGTGTAATGTCAGTTCAGTAAATAATATGTTTACTTTGTCTAATGTCGAATGGTTCCTCCATCTGAAGTACTGTGAGTCACTTGAGATAGCATTTCATAGGTCAACCAATCCCAACAGAACTGTTTATACCAGTAGAAGACCTTTGGGGATGGAAAACACCTGCATATTTTCCTAATGAGGCCTTGAAGGAGATCCACTCTGTCCAAACAACCATACTGTAGATCGATGCCAGACATCCAAAGATTAAAACAAATATGACTCAAACAGAAGAAGGGGCCATGTCCCCTGTGAATTAAAGTTGGGAGTGATTGCAAGAAAGATCTAGAATCTAAAGACTTTAGTCCATGTTGCGGTTGCATACAAAATGATAAACAACAGTTCAAACTAAATTCAGATGTCTTACCTTCACTGCAGTCCTTTCCTTGGAATCCCGTCTGAGAACAGTCACACGTTGGTTCATCGTTAATTAAGCTGCAGACTCCTCCATTTAAGCACATGTTCGCTGTACCACATATGTCCTGTATGACCCCTTCACTGTTGATCATGACAGCTTCTGTGTTGTTGACCTTAATGGCAGTTATCCATCCAGTGAATGGCAGCTCATCCTTGATTGCAGAAGATGTCAGTTGTAACGCCACTGATCGTAATTCTGGTGGTATTCCACCAATAAACAAATGGCTGAAAACTGTCATGTCCCGTCTTTTGGATTTCACCTCAACCCATTTTATTTCATTGTCCACGATAAGGGTTGTGTTTCTAAAGTTTCTCCGTATAGTGACAGTGTGCCACTGACTGTTGTTGACCACTGTGTCGGACAGCACAGTTGCAGGCTCGGCACAGAATATCGAAAAACGAAGGCTAAGTTTACCATTTAGTATGAGAAGCTCTAAAAAGTCACAAAACCCTTCGTCGTCAAAGTACACAAGGAGCCCGTGGGAACTTTTTGTTTTCATGTTGAAACTCATTTCACTTTCACAACAAGCATTCCACATTGGAAATCTAGCCCACTGTCCCTCTGCGCCTGTGAACTCTAAGCCAGTGCTGGTTTCTACATAGCAACAAATGAGCAGCCCAACCCAAATAATATGGGCACCATGTTGCTTTTGTAAAACCATTGTGTGATCACAAGTTCTGTATGAGTGGATTTGTGCTTATTTGGCTAAATTTTAGTTAAAAGAACCCTTGCTTTTGCAGGATTGGTTAACAAAGAGAAAAGATTTGCATATCATTTGCTCCCTCATTTTAAGACAAAAATATTAAATGCTATAGAAAATGCATACCACTAAAAGGTTGTCAACCCTTATTTCTCAAGGCAAATACCATCACCTCGGACAGTCACGGCCACTGGCCAAGCCTCTCACTGTGTAAACCGCAATAGTCTGAACTGCTTAAAGGTCCCGTCTGCCATGGCTCTGAAAAGCAAAGTGACGGGATTTCAAATGATCCATTTGGCACACGCAGTAGAATATATATAATTATGGAACGGCCCCTTCTGATGCTAGAATGTCCACGGTCTCACTTCAGTTGAGATGCCAGCTTTATTCTTCATGTCCATGCCAACATTCTTTGGCGGGTTTGTTTAAGCCTCGCTCCAGGCTTTCCACCCTACATCCTGCGTAACAATGTGAAAAAATGCCATATGGAGACACGTCGGCTGGTAAACTCAGCAAAAGATTCAATCTGTCAGTCAAGGCAGTCCTCAGTGTCCAGTAACCCTGCAATAGAAAGGCAAATTTAGTATCAGCATTGTCCCCTATTTGCATCTCTGAATCCACTTTATCCTATGCTTGAATCAAATATCACAGTTAATGCTATGATTAAGAGGAACATAAATCCATTCAGGCACTAATTTCAAAGGAGGGGCCTTTGTTACAACAAACAGTTTATATTACATTTTCAATCACACATATCCGGATGCAACAGCAGCAACCGTAGGTCGAACTGAAACCGCACGGTGATCCGTTTCATTGGCCGACTGCATTTGCATCTGTGTCTGCTGTATTCCATCCGAGCAATGTGAAATCCACGAGGCAAGCCGAACAAGATAACACACACTTGCGCTCCGCATTCTCCATTATTAAAGGCATCCAGATGTTCCACGTCAAGAAAACACTTGCGCCATGCAAACAGCTGAGAAGATTGTCATCTTCTTCTGGAATCACAGTTTTCGCTCACTTATTACAACTCCTGCATCCTTGAATTGTTTATCGATTATCGGTAGCATTCCTATCAAGAGATATCCATCCACTGCACGAAACTGCCCTTCGAAAAAAAAACTGACATAAAGGAATACGTGCGTCATTTCATGCACAATGGTTAGGTTTGTGTGAGACGAACTGGGAGTCACAGGGTCCGATCCGAACCCCAAGATGTGCTTTCCGTTTCCGCATTCACTTTCTCCAATTAAAGACCATATTTTACCTCTATTTCTTTTCAACATCATAATGGCTAGAACTGGTAAAACACACTTGGAAAAATGCACAGCGTTTGTAATACACCTTCAATTACAACGCATCTGATAGAGAAATATAACCGCCGTTAGAGCTGTACGTTTTTTTAAAGCACTTTGAACACAGCCATCCCAAACAGCGACTCTTGATAGCGAAATGTTCCGAATACCTCTGCAGCATTAACCTAATGAGTAATTCAACAAGAGAATGCATTTTTAAATTAATCTTGCTTTTTTAAAACCATCAGCTTGGAGGTCCCATTGCTCAGCATCGCGTCCACGAAGCGCAATTCCCCACATCCGCCGGATTTTTCCACTGTCTTACAACTATGGCGAGAGGAATAAAAAGATAGAGGACAATGCGCTACGATGACATACCTTTGTGGTACACTTCTACCGGACCCCAAATAGTTGTCAGGCGACAAAATGTGATTTTATCAACCCTGCAGGACGGACGCATCTCGACCCCGGCAGTCCATATTTTTTTCGGCGTCTTCAATTGCCCGGACCTTCAATCCACTCTGGCGAAACCTTCAGATCAACATCTGCTTTCAAGTGAATCACAGGATCAGCGGGGGGCTGGGGGTGGGGTGGGGTTGGGGGGTTGAGGGGGAGGACTAGTCACCTCTCAGCTCCGTGAGGAAATTACCTCGGAGTTTGGTACCCGAAGAAAAAGGAAACAAACAAAAAAGACAATAACAACAACAACGACAAAAAAAAACACCGACAACAACAAAGCCTAAACAAAACGCAAAGCAAAGATTAGGACAACGTCGCTGGATGAAGTGGGTGTGGGGGTTTAGGAGGTTGCGGAGCGAAAATCCAGTTATCTTTGCGGAGGGAAAGGTGCAATCTGGTTTCCCTGTTGAGATTATCCGGAGACTGTGAGGAGCCACAGACGGCGGGGGTCACGTGTCCCCCCGTAATGTCTACTGGGGAGGGGCTGGATGCTGCGCCTCCGCCTCCATCAGCATCCGTCCCCGGCCGACCACTCTTATGGAAGGAGGAACGACTGATCAATTAACCGCATTAGATGAATGAGGGTAAGATATAAACAGATCTAAATACTCTACAATCTAGAGATAATAGGATGTTTTGAATTGCAGGCTAGCGCGATGTTCGGAGGGAATGGGAGGAAGTTTGTGTGGGGGTGGTTGGGTGCTCTTGAGCAAGGCAGGTATCGCCACAGGGGTCCCAAGCACAAATTCTGTGGTTGTGCGAGCAAACCTGCAGGCTTTGATGTGCTCTCCGACATTAACGAAGTGTCTCGAAAGCAAAGACGATCTCAGGACATATTTTCAGATTGAAACCTGCTGATTGGATACCAGAGGTGTGTGGTAATGACCACATCAAAAGTAACTTGGCAAATTATTTCAAACAGTGTTAATCTCTCCCTTCTCTATGTGTACCCTTTGTGTGTTTCTCCTGATCGTTATTGTCAAATATCACACATCTATGCGGGCTGAATGGTGAAAGCAGCACAGTAGCAGCAGCCGTCTCAGTGAAAGCTCAGCTCACGGTAAGGACTTTGTAAAAGCCTGCAAGGTAAAATTGTAGAAATCATCAGAAACGACTGTCTCTCTCCTTTTAATGTTTTAACGGAAATGGGAATCAGTTCCATCAAAAGACCAAATGGTATATATGTGTATAAAGTCAATCCAGCATCAGCTCATATTTCGTAAATTCAGCAACACATGCTCAGACAGAATCATCTTCACATTTGGCATTTGTCCTTGCTTGAAATCAGCTTGAAAAGAAACCTTGTGTATGAAGAGTTGTAAATTCCTGCTCTTGCACGGAAGTGTATTGTCACCTTTTCAAACCCTTTCAGTTTTAGCAATGGAAAAAGGTGTAAGTACATCAACAAAAACGGAGACAATTGCACATAGAGATGACTTCTTTTTCCTTAAACTGTGAAAGAAATACATTTAAGTGCCCAGCAAAACGTTTCTCCACGTAATACAAGATGTGCATCGAGTGAACCGTGTGAGCACAGGCGTGATAGGGATTAAAATGTATGGAAAAGTAAAGCGATATATCATGGGACTTCCTCCTTTTTTCTCTTTTTAATCTTAGATATTATTAATGTGCAGCTGAGAAGCACTGGGTTCCAGGAAAGACCACAATAATAACCTAGAAATTAATTCAGTCATTGCCTGTTTAAAGATATGGCCAATGTAAAATCCCCTCTTTCACACACACACACACACACACACACACACACACACACACACACACACACACACACACGTTTCTATCCATACATTGATCCTTGAAGGCCTGTGTTAATGTTAGCATTGAATGTAATGTGAGACACACAAATGTTTGACATGGACACTGGACAGGAGGTTGACAGGGTGGATACCAAATTAACATAGGAAGTCATTTCCAGGCTCTGATATATTTATCAAGAAAATCTGTTGGATCAAACTTGCATAGTTACGGAGAAATCACATTGAGAACTTCAAATGTGCCCAAGAAGCACATATTTACTGCATAACAATTGTTTGTTTGATATGATCCAAAATGCGTACACTGTAAATGAAGATAATCCACCTTGCAGTCATAGTTTTTGTCATGATGAAACCTCCATAGAGAGGACTTTCATTTATTTTTATCTTCAAATGTACATCTTGTTCTGATTCAGCAAATCTTACACAAAATGATTTCTCTTAATTACTGCAACTGCGGTGTTGCTAAAGGAACCAAGACAAGTGCAATATTTCCTACCAAATCCATGATGTGACAGCTATATTGAAGCACATCTTCAAATATATAGACTAAGTTTTGTAGCATCTCGCAGACTCACAAAATAGATTGTTTTAAATATGCCAGCAAGAAGATAATCATAATTACGATGTCATTCATCAATGTCCATTTTACAACACTCAATTTAGGTCAGCCCAATTTCAAAATTCAGCACCTTAGCACGATGATGGAAAAAGTCATCCCTAAACCTTTAATGCAGAGATCCAAAGGCAGGTTATTCTCTAATTCTATGAAATCAATTAGCTGTTTAATTTTAGAAGCAATTCTTGTTCCTCAAAACAGTTCAGTTATTAGTCCATAACTGTCCTCAAAGTTATGGTTTGTAAAAGTTGTTTATAAAGAGAGAGGGAGAGAGAGACAGAGAGAGAGAGAGAGAGAGAGAGAGAGAGAGAGAGAGAGCGCAGGTGGTAGAGCAATCGTCCTTGGAACCGAATATAGGACACCAACCACGTCTTGAGAATCTTTCCGGTTCGAAATCCCCGCTGTTTGTCGAAGTGTTGCTGAGCAAGACACTGAACCCCTAACAGCTCCCCTGGCACTGGTCGACGGCAGCCAACTGCTCATGGTTCATCCATGATGGGTTAAATGCAGATAACGAATTCCCCTACGAGGGATTAATAAACTATACATTATTATTATTATACATATATATATAAATGTTAAGCTGATCTTAATAATATTGAACTGATTCTTGGATTTCCTGAAGGAGGAATATGGTGTGCAACATCCCCTCAAGCTTGTTCATCTTTTCTCAGACTGATTTTGAAAACTCTTTTTATAAAAAGGCAAATATGCAAAAGGATTTTACATTGCTTCTCTCTTGGGTAAAGATCTTGTTGTAGATGACAACTCTGGTTCATTAAAAAAGTTTCTCTTTCTCTCTTTCTCTCTCTTTCTCTTGGTAATTTGACCAGCAGCAATGGTTTATATCATTCATTACACCTGCTTTCTTGTTTGACATGCTAAAATGTCCAGAGTCACAGGATTATTTCCTGTCTCTCTTTGATGTACCCAGGTGGGTTAGCATTGATCTGCAAATATGTTTTTTTCTCCCTTTTTTGGCTGTTTGATTTTTAACAAAATTAAATGTTTTACAATCAACTACAGTTACCATTAACAATGATATTTACTGTAAAAAAGAGAAAGAGAAGGATCAAAATGTTCAATACATCCGCTGTACATGAATCATCCTTTGCCTAAAGAGGTGTTATTCTCCAGAAGTGTTTATGCAGTTGGATTGTCCTTTTTCTTTCTACTGGAAGCACCTGTATCACTTAGATTGGGGCTGATTGAATTAAGGAATGTGTGTATCATTACAGATATTGAATTACAAAGGAGGGAAGAGGACATTCCAACTCAGAATTGAATTTCAGAAATAAATTAAACATAGGAGTTTGAGCCACAAAGACCTGCTCACATCTGCAGCTTGAATGAGCTTACTGATTGTATTGACTGTTATATAATGACCCTACTGATGATGCATGTGAAGCATTAACATGACAAAAATCTGATTAAAGCCGAAATTTCAGACCCCAACTAAACAGCCTGGAACAAATTGCCACAGTCCTTGCTGACACATGATCCAATAATTATTTGATCACTTGATTCTCTTTCCACACCGTTTTTCTCAAAAGTTTGGATAAGACATTTCTTTTTCGGTGATGAAAAGTTGATGAGTGCATAGATAAGAGCATTTGCTGTCAGACTACTTTAACAGGTAACATTACCATTACCTATTTGTAATCCCTGAAAAAAGTCAATGCATGTAATTATTCAGTTGTTCTTATATATAGTAAACTAAAGACAACTCAATGTTGCCAGACTGGACAGTTATTCCATCATTAACAATAATTTCATCTGTTGATACCTAAATTTGGACACATCCTTTCTCAAGTTTCCTTCTGAATGGTGGGACCTGCTCACTCGATCCTGTTATTGATACTTTAACATAAATACTGATAAGGGTCGTGGTACAGTTAGAGATTTAATTTGACCCACTGCATGCTTTTGGACTGTACAGTATAAAGAACTTAAAAAGATATGCCAGTGAAACAATGGATCAGAAAATGTATTTTATTCATAAAAATATGAAATCTGAAGAAAGATACAACTGCAATCTAATATCAATTGCTAATCTTGATCATAGTTCCAGGACAAAATTCTAGCAGTAATGCGAAATGGTGATAACTGATAAATTATGGTCAGTCTGGGTTTACTAAAGACAGACATTCCCTTGATAAATAACGAAGAGTTAATGAATCTTGATTCTACTAAAATTACCAGGATCTGTTTTATATGCTGAAGAAGTCTTTGAGTTGTACAGAATGTAACATACAGTACTTTTCAGAAAAATGAGTTTGCTAATCCAGGTGGATCCGAATGACTTACTCAAAATCCATGCCTTTCATGAAAACGAACAGTTTTTTTTATTCAACAAACCACTCCCATAAAGACACAAATAACAAGAATAAACCAAGTTACATAAAAGAAGATCATAATTCCTCCTAAACCTCACCAAACACAAAGATAATGTTCAACAAATGATCTTTATTTAGTTGCCTTGTAATCCATAACTTACTGGTGACATACATTCTTGTCACCACTCTTTTCAAAATGGTAAAAAATTTGGACTGATTATCTTTTTAATTTCTTATGAAAATAAACAAAGTTGGCTTTTCATGTGCATGTTTGTGCAATCATTCTCAGATTAGGTAATTATATTGATCATCTTGGTTTTGGGGGTTTGTCATGAATACTAGGTTCCCCCTGACACTGCTCTCCAAATGTATGACCTACTATTTAACTTTGTTTGTGTGTGTGTTTCTTTAATAGGTTAATATCAATGTGTTGGATGAATAGATCACAAACCATCTTCACAGGCTGCACAATGCATCACTCATGAATGATGAATAAAGAAAGATATCAGTCTCTCAGGTCTTCATAGATTCTTATCTGCACTATTCATGAGATCTCCATTCTGTCTTACCTTGGGGATACAAACTATGTTTGCTATGTATGTAAGAAACTGATGTCTATCAGATTGTGAGTGTAATTCTGAATCCCTATACACTCTTGATGAATAATGGATTTAAAGCAGAAATCCTTGGAGTGATTATGGCAAACTTTGACCCTAGTCATATTTGAAAATTTGTATTTGTTGTCATTAAAGCATGCTGTACAATTCATGTTTTGATATTTTCCCATACAACAAGTTTCATCAACCTGTCTGAAAATATATGTATATTTTATTTTAAAAGACATACTTAAAACAACATTTAACCTGTTACTAGATTGACCTATTACCAAAGATGCATAATGAATTGTTATTCTTATCATCTATATGGATATTATTCAGGTAGAACTGCATCCTTACTTTACTGAACTGTGAATCTTGAATCTTGAAAAAATCTTGAAAAAACTGAGCATGGAAAAACTTATGAGATCATTCTGTCTCTGAAAAGAAGCTATAAAGGGTGCAGCCGCATCATTGGCCCGTATCTGTAAAGCATATGATAACATGGAACTATATTCATTGGATGCAAGCTGGTGTGAAATGGTTTGATAAAATGGGAATGTTGACACACCTGCTGATCACAAACCATAATCCTGACATTTTATGGCAGATTCTTTGCTTTATCATTGGGGATTGTCTGTTCCATTGCCACAAAATAATCTTTTTTTTTGTTTGTTTTTTTTTTACTAAACGGAGGCTCCACATATCAAAAATAGAAAAACAGCAAGGTAAATGCACACTCTGACAATATATTCTATGAATATTTAAACACAAAACCACGACTTTCAGTGCAGTTTAATTCTTCATATTTTGGAAAGGACCCAAACGAATATTCTATATGCATGCGTCGATTACTTATTACGGATGATCCTTGGCTATCAATTGAGGTGACACAGCCAGTTTCTCAACTCCTGTTACAAGGCCATTTTTTTGTGTCAGTCATCCTAACCTATTGTCGGGACCATTTTTGACAATATGGGAGTATGGAGCTGCTGTTATAGGCCTCTGTTCTCAGAAATTACCACAGTGGTAATGACTTGTCAATTACAACGTGAGCACTTTTGGAAACATGCTTTGTCTCAGTGTCAAAGTATCACAATAATTCGTCAAATAGTAATGAACACATTAAGAAATATCCACCAAGCAAACAAAAATCCAGTTACTGTATAAGAACCTATGAAAATAAATTTGTCATAAATGCCCTAAATGCTCACAATTTATTTTACTTGACTTTGAATGACATCTCAATCATGTAACACTGTTTGAATTTATGTACATATTTGTAAAAATGGTTGTTAGAAAACCCAAGCTAAACATTACAAATATAAAGTATTTCGTTATTTTGTTTTTTCACCTTCAGGATCACTGATACTGTGGCGCGTCGGCGAGGAAATATGACGACGGAGTTGTGGAGGGGTTCAAACTTTAATGTGTGGACACGCCAACACAATGATACAAGGATGCAATAACAAATCTATTACCTTGATGTCAAAGCAAACCTTAATACTGAAGGAAACCAGAGAAATTTGTACCTGTCAAAAAGCAACACATTGTGGGTAGCAGAGTATCCTTGATGTGTGTGTCACAATGGCCATATACTCACAGGCAAGTTTGCGTCTGAGCGCCAAATGCCTTACTACACAGAGCAAACAAATTGTTTCATTGGCTCTAGTTTTGCTCAGGCTGACCTACAAACCCCTAACAGACAAAATGAATGTTAAACAACAGTTTAAAATACTGTTAATAAAGTGTTTTGCACTATTTACAATATTTTTAAAGTTTGTTTCAGCTACAGTAACTCGTGCTGTATTTGTACACTAGTGTCTGTGTCACGTGTACACACACAGACACGGACACACACGCACACACTGTCTTGGCCTCATCAGGCTCCAGCAGGCTGGCCCGGTCTCCAGCTGATTAGGAATCGGTGTTCAACTGCCCACACCTGTCCAGTGTTTTGCAAATTCATTTCAACTGTTTTGGTCCTTTAAAAGAACCCCTCAGACAAGTCATCTGGTCTTGTTGACAATAAGATTCCTTGAATCTCTGTTTTGTGTAATAGGTTGCTGTTTACTGCCCAACGGTCTGTTTTTGTAGAGCACTCAATAAACATGAAGAAAGGAACTAGTTTGAGTGTCTGGAGGTCTGTAACACACAACTGTCCAGCAGATTTGTAAACATTAACTAGTATTACAACATGTTCTTATTCTTTTTTTTTTTTTACTAGAGCCCTCCTGCATCAAAGCAAGAAATAAAATGTGTGACGTATAATACCATTGCTCTGTTTTGCATCCCTTTCAGTGCTTGAAAAAATGGGCTTATATTGATACATATATTTTCATGTTAACATGTATTTTAATTCTAACTTCAGATTAGCTGTTCAGCTTGTTTTTGTTTCCTTTGTTACCCAAGGTATCCAAGGATGAAGGTTCTCTGACTAAGATTTTAAAACTACAGTGGTTCCTTTTGAGTTGATTGGAACTTTACATTGCAACTTTCACTATCTGTTAATATCCTAGCAAGGTAGTATGTGTGTGTATGAATGTGTCTATGACAAAGACCAGAAAGCACTTTAAGCAACTCCAAGGAAAAGACGGCGCTATAGAAATGAAGTCCATTTATCATAAATGTGATGCAATTCGGGTACAGTTCAAATGATAAGATTAAATACAAATTGTACAACTTTCATAGGCTATTATTTGTAGCCCATTATTTGGATAACTACCAAAGGAGTGATTTAAAGTAGACTTCAAAAAAAATATGAAGTATACCTAATAAGAAAATAGAATATGCTCTTTTACAATTAAACTTGATCAACTAATGTGACTAAGAATTAAAATGTAGTGTTGTGGCATGCCAGCGAGCTATGGATCACTGGCACGTTAAGGCAGCCCTCGAGCCGTTTCCGATCCCGGCTAGGCATTTCGACCAGGTCCATGTCGACCTGGTGGGCCCCCTGTCTCCTTCGCAAGGCTTTACGAACCTGCTTACAATGGTTAATCGGATCACCAGATGGCCGGAGGTGGTCCCGCTGTCCTCCAAGTCAGCCACTTGTTTGTGTCGGCGCTCTGGTCGGCACTGGCAGGGTCTTTGGGGACAATGGTGCACTGCAGGATGGCGTACCATCCTCAGGCTGCCTGCGGAGCTAATGTCAGCTCGTTTTGGGTTTGTCCGACATGATGCTCACCATTCGCCTCTGCAGCCCCCGTATGATGGGCCGTTCCGCATACTGGAGGTGGTTGTTAAGAGTTTCTTTTTGAACATGGGCAGGCGTAAGAAGCGTGTCGCACAGGATCGGTTGAAGCCAGCGCACTGGATGGTAGGTGAAGTTGTTTCTTCTTTCCAAGTTCCTCGCAGTGGTCGCCCTCCATCCAGGACTAAAGCAGCACCCCCGCAGGTCCAGTGTCCGGTGCCTCCTGACGTCATGACTGAAGGCCGCCACAGCCGCTTTGGCAGATTGCTCAGGCCTACCACGAGGAACTAGTCATTGCCCGGAGTCGCTTCTGGGTGTTCGGAGGGGGGCTGTGTGGCGGACACTTAGGGGTGTGGCCTCTCACCACAGGACTAAGGGCTGGGGGGGCGTGGTTAAACCTTATGTATACAGGCGTTCCTGAAAGTTCTTTGTGTTAATTGTTTTGCTGCTGTGTCTGGATTTAAGTTAGAAAACTCCTCCACGGCTCCGCTGTCATTTCCTCGTCCACACACCACAGTGTATACGAGATATGTCTGAATAAGAAAATGCATATTTATCACCGATCTGATCTTACACTTTTCTTTGTGAATTAGTAATTACACACTGCAGTTTTTATGTTGATTAATTTGGAGGAAAAGACTTTACATTTCCAGATGGAGCTTATTTCAGAGATTTTGCTCAGATCTTTTTGTGAAACAGTACTAATAAATGTTAAAGTTAATTTCCAAACAATGTGTATTTCAACAATACCAAAGGTATCCTTAGTGAACAGATGAATTTAATTACAATCTGCTTCCTTTTCACTCTCACTATTTGCTTAAAATCTGATTTGCATACAGTACACTTCATGTCTTTGCAAACAGACTGACCACTTGAAGTCCTAATGCTTAATTCTATTCAACTCCTTATATAAAAAATCAAGGACCAATGTAAGTTGCAAGAACAGGAAAGGAAAAAGGGGGGGGGGGAAGTAACCTCCTCAACTAAAAATTGCTCTGGAAACTGCTGTAAAATACAAAGTTGGGAGAGTAATCTTATGTTTGAAAATGTTTCTTTTTTTCTTCCCCCCTTTGCTAAATAGAAGAAGATAGATTTAAAAGGGATGAATAGCTGCTAGTTCAAGGGCTTGCTACCTCTGAATGACTTTTCCTGACATGAAGAAAATTTTGCCTCTTCACAACCATGGTACTCCCATGTCCTTTCACAGGAAAAGGGAATTGCTTCATATGTGGTTTTCTCAAACAACCAACCAGGTAAGAACTCATATTGTTAACCACTCCTGGATCAGGATGAGGGCTTTTCCAGACATCAAGCACAAATTTAAAGTCTTAGGAAGACCACAATACATTACATTGAAAAGGCTTGTCAATCCTGCCTGGGTTTATATTCTTTGAAGTGTGATCTTTAGTCAATCAGAGGAAATAAGCTGAAAAACTCTGGCTATTATTTACCAGCTCATCCACTTAGCTGTTTTATTATCACCCTGTCCCTTGTCACATACTATTGGAAGTTAGATGAATATGAAATATACATTACAGTATACACAAACGCATACATGAATTAAACTGGAAATGTAAATACTTACATTTCGATTTCAGGCACATTGTGAGTCTGTTGGCCAGTTTCTTCTTTCTTAATGTCAGTATTAAGATTTGAGCAGAGCATTTGAGAAACAGTAGCATTACATCCACCACCCTTCGTTGACCAAGTAGACGCGCTGCCTCATTTGTTTCATCATTATTCACAGATGTTTCTAATGATCCTTTGTAACATCCAAAGTTAAATTATTATTCATTCATTATTTTCAGTTATTCACTGTTACTTCTTTGCTGCTCATGAATGCCACCTTATCTGAAATTGCTGGACAAGGTGAAGGAGAGGAGGAAAAAGGTTGTAATAAAGTTTGAATAGACTTCCCATTTAAATTGTAGAATACAGCTGTCTGGCTATAAATGTACATGCAATCTCAGCATCAATGTTCCATGTATTCCATTTTTCCGGTATTAATGTTTAATGGAGACATTCAGGTCTTTGGGCACTACAGTGTATTTAATGATACCAATGCCATAGCATTGCATGAGCTTTCAGTGCAATAAAAGCAAGTCTCTAAGTTATGTTATTACATACATTCTACTATTTCAAACATATACATGCAGCTCAGACTGAGTAGATAGTGCTGGAAGGAATTTTTTTCATGCCAAGTGCATATACACTTTAATTTCACCACTTTACATTCTAAATCCTTCCAGTACCATGGTCCTAAGAATCCCCCCCCCCCAAAAAAACAGAATTTGAAGACAATCTATCATTCATTGACAGGTCATTCAATGCTGCATGACATGGGCACTCTACTATTGTTAACTGCAAGTGATAAATCCTTACCCATCAAACTGTCAAATTGTTGTTTCACTGCCTGCCCCATCTGGAAATAGACAGAGGATGAACTTTTCATTGCATCAAGCCATTGGCCAGCTCAAGAGAACATTAAAAATATATTATTTTCACAAGAAAATGGTAGTATAAGCACTACGTGGCATGCGAATATCTATGTAAATTCCTCTCTCTGCCCCATATTCACATGTTTCAGCTCATGGACAGGAAGGAAACAGCTGCTGCTCTTCTCCTATATAGGAGTACACTTATAAAATGACTTAAATGTCTGTTTAAACAAATTTGTATTCATTTGATGATAACATTATCAATTTTTGAATTTTTTTTTTAGTTCTGGATTCGGAATATATCTTTTTTCATGAGTTGAATAGTTTATTAAAGGCTACTGCCGAGTAAATTGAATTTTAAGGCGTGGGCTTTCTTCTTATAAATGCTTGATGATCATTTTAATCAAGCATTTCTGTGAAGGTAATAATGATTGACTGTCAAGCAGCATACTGGAGGAACTCACATATCTGATGAACAGATTTAGCAATGTGGTGATGAAAAATTTGAGCACACTTGGGATTTTAGACCCGATTATCTGAACACCACTACTGCTATTTGATTCATAGAAATGCTCCATAAGCTATTATCATTGTGTTACGACTGTATTCTGCTGACAAGTTATGTGGGTGTGCTTTAATCCTACAGTAGGAGTCCAGTGAACTAAGTGAAAGCCGTTAATATTCCTACTGTTAATCGAAATTAGCTGAGGAATGTTGCTTTTGATCATGGAATCCTACAGAATGCAAAATATTGCAAAAGGTTTGTTTGTATTCATCCAAAGCATAGCCATAGTCAGAAAAGGCAGGTTGGAAGGAGGCAATAATCAAAACTGGTCTTGGAGGCAGGCAGTTGGTGGGACTGAAAAATAGGTAGGAAGGGCTGCAGGCAAGGGGACGAAACTGTGCCAAAAAGAACAAAGCAGGGCTATCAAAAAACAAGTTCTATCTTCTGCTACACCCCTTTTTAAAACTGCCAATGTATCATTGTGTGCTGCATTAAAATTTGACAAACTGGAATCTGAGACTAATGAATCATTGTCTCCCAATGTAAGGGGCACAGAGTTTATACAGAGAATATAACTGTGATGCACCATTTTTTTCATGACCATTCGTGGTGTTTTTGATAAATTTGGTATGCCGCTATGGGCCTGTTGCAATGAAGAGACATGAGAAGGAATCACATGATCCCAACAACTTCCCACACCCACACTGCAAAAAAATGGTGATCTATGCCCTCTCTCACAAATTGGCTTGTAGATGGCTTGTAGACTCCCTTTTATATGACCCCGCTCATGACAGTTTTTCCTGGGCAGATGGTAATGGATTTTTAAAATCTCTCGACTTTGAGATGCATTGGTCATAATACACAATACAGCAGCCTTTCAGTTCAAGGAAATTGAAAACTATATGCATGATACAACCCCAAGAGGGCACAAGCCAGTGTTCTCTTTGAATCAATCCTAAAATTTGGATTAATTCAGACGGTTGTTTCAGGAGGGTATCCAATGTAAAACCTATACCAAACTAAACATTTGAATCAAACCTTTGACTTTCATACTGCATCAGTAGAGGCCCAGCTCAACAACAACGAACAGCGGTGCTGATGACCTACAGGGTACCAATGGAAATCGGGCTGCTGTGGGTCAAAGAAGGGAAAGAGGAAGACATGTCCATAGACAGAGAGAGAAGAGTAAAGACATGAGTCTAGGAATAAGAGTAAGGACTTTGAATGTTGGGACAATGACAGGAAGGGGTAGAAAGCTTGTTGATATGATTTTGAGCAGAAAGGTGGATATGCTGAGTGTCTAGGAGACCAGGTGGAAAGTTAGGGAGGCTAGAAACAGGAAAAGTAGTTCTATCATGGTATTGGTGGGAAGAGAAATGGAGTAGAAGTAATCTTGAAGGAGGTTTTTTTTAAGAATGTTCTGGAAATGTAGAGTGTGCCCGACAAATAGGATGCGAGTTAGAGGAGAATGAGAAATATTGAAGTGAGCCATAAGAAGTGATGCAGAATATCCTCAAAGGTTAGAAAGTGGTAATTAGTGCACTCTTCAATTGATTTGTTTGTGCAAGCAACAGAGGCAATGAAGAGTGATGGGCAGGTGGGGTAGCCAAGATAGGAACGCAGATGGTGGTTGACTTTGCAAAATGGATGGAAATGGCTGGAGTGAATACTTTCACCCAGAAGAGTTTGGAGCAGAGGAGAATTTATATGTGCAGAGGCATGAGCACACAGATGGACTTCATCTTGTATAGACAATGTAATCTGAAGGAGATCAGTGAGTGCAAAGTAGTGGTTGTTGGGAGTGTGTAGAATGATGGTGGTGGCAAAGCAGATGAAGAGGACAAGGCAGAGCAAAGGGCAAAGTGGCGGAAGATGAAAAGGGAGTGTTGTGGAGTTTTCAGGGAGGAGTTGAGACAGGCACTGGGTGGGCAGGGCGAGCCTCCAAATGACTGCATAACTGGAGATATTATGATCTGGGAGAATGTGAAGAGAGTATTTGGCAAGTCATCTGAAAGGAAAGTAGATAAGAAGAATTGGTGGTGGCATAAGTTAGTGCAGGAGAATATACAGAGAAAAAAAGTTAGCTAAGAGGAAGTAGGACACTTGGGGGTCTGAAGTGAGTACAAAGGTGAACATGGAGATGCATCATAAGGTGACGGTAGATGGGGCAAAGGCATATGAAGACTTGAATGATAGATTGGATGCTAAGTGGGAGAGACATAAAGAGAGAGAATGATGGGGAGGACACACTGCACAGCAAGTTAGAGTGAATGAGGATAGAGAGGGAAATACATTCACAGATGCTAGAAGTGTGTGGGAAAGGTGAAAAGAGTACTTTAAAGAGTCAAATTTGGACAATGAGAGAAAATGAAGAGTAGAACAAGTGACCGTTTTTGACCATAAAGGTGCAGAGATTCGTCAAAGTGGTGAGAGGAAGCCATTGAAGAGGATGACAAGTGGAACTGCAGCTGATCCTGATGATATACCTGTGACAGTATGGAAATGACAAAGAGAGGTTGAGATATAAATATTTCTACTCAATCGTTCAACAGGATCTTAGAGATTTAGAGGATGCCTGAGGAATGGAGGATAGGTAAACTGTTGTTTATTTTCAAAAGCAAGGGAAATGTACAGAATTGTGGTAATGACAGAGGGCTGAAGTTGATGATACATACCATGTAAGTTTGCGGAGAAGAGTTGTGGAAGCTTGAACGAGGGCAGAAATGAGCATTTGTGAGAAGCGGTATAGTTTCATGCAAGAAATGAGTACTACTGATGAAGATGTTGATAGAGAAGTACAAAGAAGTTCAAAGACAACTGTGTTGTGCCTTTGTAGATCTAGAAAAAACATATGAAAAGGTGCCAAAAGAGGAACTCTGATAGTGCATGAGGATGTCTGAAATTGCTGACAAGTATGCTAGAGTGGTGAAGAACATACATGAGCGCTCTAATACTGTGGTGAAGTGAGCTCACGGTGTGACAGATGAGTTCATGGTTGCGGCGGGACTGAATCAGGTACCAGCTCTGTGCACCTTCGTGATTGCTATGGTGATTGACAGGCTAATATAGGTTAGATGGAATTATCAAGTCACCCATGGGGCTCGGTCGGGCACAGCCCGAAGGTACAACATTGGACCCCTTCCCCCGGGCTCACCACCCACAGGAAGGCTCAAGGGAGTCGGGTGCCGTGTGAGTTGGGTGGTGGCCGGACGGTGGGACCTTGGCGGTCCAAACCTCGGCTACAGAAGCTCGCTGTAGGGACATGGAATGTCACCTCTCTGGCGGGGAAAGAACCCGAGCTGGTGCGCGAGGTTGAGAGATTCCGACTAGATATAGTTGGACTCACCTCGACGCACAGGGTGGGGTGCGGAACCAGGCCTCTCGAGATGGGCTGGACCCTTTGCTATTCTGGAGTTGCTCCCGCTGAGAGACGCCAAGCAGGAGTGGGCATATTGATTGCCCCCCGACTCGGCGCCTGCATGTTGGGGTTCAATCTGGTAGACAAGAGGGTAGCCTCCCTCCACCTTCGGGTAGGGGGACGGGTTCTGACTGATGTTTGTGGCTATGCACCCAACAGCAGTTCAGCATACCCACCCTTCTTGGAGTCCTTAGAGGGGCTGCTAGAGAGCGCTCCCTCTGGGGACTCCCTCGTTCTGCTGGGGGACTTCAACGCTCACGTGGGCAACGACAGTGCAACCTGGAAAGGCGTGATTGGGAGGAACAGCCCCCCTGATCTGAATCCGAGTGGTGTTTTGTTATTGGACTTCTGTGCTTGTTCCGGATTGTCCATAACGAACACCATGTTCAGGCATAAAAGTGTCCATATGTGCACTTGGCACCAACGCACCTAAGGCTACAGTTCTTTGATCAACCTTGTGGTCGAATCGTCAGACTTACGGCCGCATGTCCTGGACACTCGGGTGGAGAGAGAGGTGGAGCTGTCAACTGATCACAACCTGGTGGTGAGTTGGCTCTGATGGTGGGGGAGGATGCCGGTTAGACCTGGTAGACCCAAGCGCAATGTGAGGGTCTACTGGGAACGTCTGCCAGAGTCCCCTGTCAGAGAAAGCTTCAACACCAACCTACGGTAGAGCTACAACCACGTCCCGAGGGAGGCAGGGGGACATTGAGTCCGAATAGGCCATGTTCCGCGCTTCCATTGTCGAGGCGGCAGCTCAGAGTTGCGGCCGTAAGGCAGTTGGTGCCTGTCGGGGTGGCAACCCTCAAACCCGCGGGTGGACCCCAGCGGTGAGGGATGCTGTCAAGCTGAAGAAGGAGTCCTATTGGTCCCTTTTGGCCTGCGGAAATCCAGAGGCAGCAGACAGGTACCGGCAGGCCAAGCGGCATGCGGCTACAGCGGTTGCCGAAGCAAAAACACGGGCGTGGGAGGCCATGGAGAACGACTTCCAGTGGGCCTTGAGGAGATTCTGGTCCACCATCCGGCGTTTCGGGGGGGGAAGCAGTGCTCCGTCAACACTGTATACAGTGGGAGCGGGCGCTGCTGACATCAACGCGGGATGTTGTAGATCGGTGGCAGGGATACTTCTCAGGCCTCCTCAATCCCGTCAAAACACCTTCCAATGAGGAAGCAGAGCCGGGAGACCCTGGGGGGGGTCCTCCTATCTCCGGGGCTGAAGTTGCTGAAGTAGTCAAAAAGCTCTTCAGTGGCAGGGCCCCAGTGGTGGATGTGGTCCGCCCTGGGTTCCTCAAGGCTCTGGATGCTGTAGGGCTGTCCTTTTTGACACGCTTCTGCAGCATTGCATGGACGTCGTGGACAGTGCCGCTGGACTGGGAGACCGGGTTGGTGATCCCCCTTTTTAAAAAGGGAGATTGGAGGATGTGCTCCAATTACAGGGGGATCACACTCCTCAGCCTCCCTGGCAAAGTCTATTCAGCGGTGCTGGAGAGGAGGGTTCGCCGGGTCGTCGAATCTCGGATGCGGGAGGAGCAGTGCGGTTTTCGTTCTGGTCATGGAACAGTGGACCAGCTCTATACCCTCAGCAGGGTTCTCGAGGGGGCATGGGAGTTTGCCCAACCGGTCTACATGTGTTTTGTGGACTTGGAGAAGGCATTCAACCGTGTCCCGCGGGCAGTCCTGTGGGGGGTGCTCAGGGAGTATGGGGGACCGACCCCTGTTATACGGGCTGTTCGGTCCCTGTATGCCAGGAGCCAGAGCTTGGTCCGCTTCGCCGGTTGTAAGTCGGACCCGTTTCCGGTGGGAGTTGGACTCCGCCAGGGCTGCCCTTTGTCACCGATTCTGTTCATAATTTTTACGGACAGAAATTCTTGGCGCAGCCAAGGCGTTGAGGGGATCCGGTTTGGTGGCCACAGGATCAGGTCTCTGCTTTTTGCAGACGATCTGGTCCTGTTGGCTCCATCAGGCCATGATCTCCAGCTCTTGCTGGAGCGGTTCGCAGCCGAATGTGAAGCAGCCGGGATGAGGATCAGCATC
>CAAKHD010014315.1:268311-278311 GCA_901007705.1 Fistularia tabacaria
CCTATCGGGCCCTTTTAGCCTGCGGGACTCCGGAGGCAACAGATAGGTACCGGCAAGCTAAGCGGCATGCGGCTACAGTGGTCGCCGAAGCAAAAACTCGGGCGTGGAAGGAGTTCGGAGAGGCCATGGAGAACGACTTCCGGTGGGCCTTGAGGAGATTCCGGTGTCTCGGGGGGGGAAGCAGTGCTCCGTCAACACTGTATACAGTGGGAGCGGGGCGCTGCTGACCTCAACGCGGGATGTTGTAGATCGGTGGCAGGAATACTTCTCAGGCCTCCTCAATCCCGTCGAAACACCTTCCAATGAGGAAGCAGAGCCGGGAGACCCGGGGGGGGTCCTCCTATGTCCGGGGCTGAAGTTGCTGAAGTTGTCAAATAGCTCTTCAGTAGCGGGGCCCCGGGGGTGGATGAGGTCCGCCCTGGGTTCCTCAAGGCTCTGGATGCTGTAGGGGTGTCCTGGTTGACACGCCTCTGCAGCATTGCGTGGACGTCGGGACAGACTGGCAGACCAGGGTGGTGATCCCCCTTTTTAAAAAGGGGGATCGGAGGATATGCTCCAACTACAGGGAGATCAGACTCCTCAGCCTCCCTGACAAAGTCTATTCAGCGGTGCTGAAGAGGAGGGTCCGCCGGGTCGTCGAATCTCAGATCCAGGAGGAGCAGTGCGGTTTTCGTCCTGATCGTGGAACGGTGGACCGGCTCTAAACCCTCAGCAGGGTTCTCGAGGGGGCATGGGAGTTTGCCCAATCGGTCTACATGTGTTTTGTGGACTTGGAGAGGGCGTTCAACCGTATCGAGCGGGCAGTCCTGTGGGGGTTGCTCCGGGAGTGTGGGGTACCGACCCCCGTTATACAGGCTGTTCAGTCCCTGTATGCCAGGAGTCAGAGCTTGGTCCGCATCGCCGGTTATAAGTCAGAGCCGTTTCCGATGAGAGTTGGACTCCGCCAGGGCTGCCCCTTGTCACCGATTCTGTTCATAATTTTTATGGACAGAATGTCTAGGCGCAGCCAAGATGTTGAGGGGATCTGGTTTGGTGGCCACAGGATCAGGTCTCAGCTTTTTGCAGACGATCTGGTCCTGTTGCCTCGATCAGGCCATGATCTCCAGCTCTCGCTGGATGCGGTTCACAGCCGAATGTGAAGCGGCCGGGATGAGGATCAGCATCTCCAAATCCAAGGCCATGGTCCTCAACCGGAAATGGGTGGAGTGCCCACTCTGGGTCGGGGAAGAGGTCCTGCCCCAAGTGGAGGAGTTCAAGTATCTCGGGGTCTTGTTCACGAGTGAGGGAACGATGGAGCGGGAGATCGACAGGCGGATCGGTGAGGCGGGTGCAGTGATGCGGACTCTGTCTGTCGTGATGAAGAGGGAGCTGAGCCATAAGGCGAAGCTCTCAATTTGCCATTCGATCTACGTTCCTACCCTCACCTATGGTCGCAAACTATGGCTAGTGACCGAAAGAACGAGATCGCGAGTACAAGCGGCCGAAATGAGTTTTCTCCGCAGGGTGGCCGGACTCTCCCTTAGAGATAGGGTGAGAAGTTCGGCCATCCGGGAGGAACTTTGAGTAGAGCCGCTGCTCCTCCGCATAGAGAGGAGTCAGATGAGGTGGCTCGGGCATCTGGCCAGGATGCCTCCTGGACGCCTCCCGGGGGAGGTATTCTGGGCATGCCCATCTGGGAAGAGACCACGGGGAAGACCCAGGACAAGCTGGAGAGACTATGTCTCCAGTCTAGCTTGGGAACGCCTAGGGGTCCCCCCAGAAGAGCTGGACCATGTTGCTGGGGAGAGGGAGGACTGGGCCTCCCTGCTCCGGTTGCTGCCCCCGCGACCCGACCAAGGATAAAGCGGTTGAAGATGGATGGATGGATGGATGGGTGGATTATTGTTCATATTTTATGTCATATCATATTTTTTTGTCATGGATTTCCCCCGTGGGATCAATAAAGTGTTATTCTATTCCATTCTATTTAATAATGTTTACTATATTTATATCTTAACAATACATATCCAATGCACTGTGGACAGCAAAGTAGGAATTTCACTGTACAGGGAAACACATTTCTACACTGTGCATATGAGAATAAACGTTTTGAATCTTGAATTTACACCAATCATGGCATCATTGTGAATGTTAGTATGTTGGAGCTGACACTGACTGAAAGCCAGGGTTCTCTCTAGACCAGTTACCAGTTGAATACAGGGCCACATATAGAAATGTATATTCGCTCCGACATTCACACATTTGAGAAATTTATGGACACCAATTAACATACTGCATGTTTTTGGACTGTGTGAGGAAACTCACGTGGACAAACTCCTCGGAAGTGAGGCCTCCAGAACTCAATTTCTTTTTTTATTTTAAATTAAATCGAATATTTTTATAAATTACGATATTGATGAACTGCAGCCAATTCATGAGCTACCCAATGCAATTGTTTTTTTGTATTTTTTCACTTATGAAAGCGTAGATCTCTGGTATAGGGAGGGACTTTATCATGAAATTTAGGGGCTGAAAATCAAGCCCATATACTTAAAATTATACATTAAAATCACTTTACTGTTTACATGTAATAAAGCTTTCTAAAGTCCTATGATTTTGTCCAACATTCCTGGAACTGTCATAACATCGCTCAGGCCAAGCTGAATGGTTGTTTTTGTATTACTATAACTTGTCAAGAACAAAATGATAATGGAGAATTCCTGAATGTCTCAGCCGTTATTCGCTTTGAATGGGCCAACAAGACGCAAGCTTGGATTCAAATTATTTCTCCTCATTGTGGAAAATGAAAAAAGTAGGCGTTGTTGCTGCAATGCAGTTTCTAAAACATAAATAGATAATGATAGCATTTATGTAACACACACAATATAGTATATACAGTTAAAGTCAGTCCCCAATTCATTTATTTTGCACTACCATATATTCTGTTATACACTGCCTTGCTTCCCCTGAAGATTTTATCTGAAATGTTTCTCTCCAATTCCCTTTCCCTTATTTTTCCTTAAATGCTGGTTTCTTCTCTCCTGTTCTCCTCATATGATGTATAAACCTGTTGAAGATTGGCAATATGAGGGTAAGAATCAACTCCCTTTTCCATCCTTTGTCCTGCTTTGGCACGCTACTAGTTTAATTTTCACCAACTTTGCACTGATGATAGAGTGTTACCAAAAAAAAAAAAAATCACTAGCCAGCCTTCACTGTCAAGATGTGATGCCATGATTTTGATTCTAGATTAATTGGGGGGCATACTTTTCCCAAGAACACAACATTCCTCTGGTGAGATACTCAGCTCCTCTCTCGTGGTTGGTCAGTGCAGCCTTTTCCATACTCAAACCAGTAAAGACAAAGTCAGCCTCTCTAAACAGATGATCAACAATGAGGAAATTACATCCTTTTTAGCAGCAAGAAGCTCTAATTATTTATTAGAACCCTCAAATGGAAGGAAGATACAGATTATATTATGGACAAAAATCTAAATCTAGACCTTTAACTCTTGCAGATCTGTAAGCCATCATCTGTTGGGTAAAACTTATTTCCGATCCCCCATGGATTTCACCTCTGTATTCCTTTTTCTTCAGTAGAATTCAGTCATCAAAGATTTGAAGTATGATTGAAAATTAGGGAGTCAGGGATCTGGATTGGTTTTAAATTCAAATGGGGAACCACATCAGCTTTAATGTAAAATGTTTTAAGTTTATAATTGCTTCTTATTCCTTGTGTTCCTCAAACATTTCTATGGTTTAGTTTTGAGGAAATGCGTAAAAATAAATTGATATATTAATATCGTGGTATGTAATGCTTCAACGTCGATGTCGACATCAAGAGGACATAGAGAGAGAGAGACTGAGTATGAGTCTCTGTACTGACTCAGAAGGGGGACAGCAGAAGGTAACAACAACCATGAATAAACCCAGAACAATAGACAAGACAAGAGGACAGGTGCCCAGTAGAGAGGTAGGCAGATGGCCAGAGGAGTAGCCCCCTGTACAGACTCAGAACAACAGGCAAGGCATGAGAAGATGAGGAGTAATCCCCATTAAAACTCCATGCAACTGATCAACAAGAATGGCACAACAGGAATGAGAAGCAGTGTGGCCACAGCCCAGTAACGTGTGAGGCTGAGGCTATGGCCTTTAAGCTCTCTCAAATAGCCATGTGTCCTGTGATGAGTGCAGTTATGCGTCCCATGACAAGCCCAGCTGTGCTTTAAGGCGTAACTATGACAATATACATGATGGTCATTTACAAGACAAGGATGAAAATCATTGGAATGCTTTATTGTGCAAGAACACAAATTTTCTACTGTCATTGATGGTATACATTGTTTAAGGTCACTGAATCCAAAATTGATTATAAACCAACATTCATATTCATCCTATGACACTTCAAAACATTGAACCAAAGTATTATCTTTCCAAACTGTTAATCAGTTTATTTGTGCCTCAACCTATACAGATCTCAACTATACTGACACACCCTAAATCATTCATTTAATTCAAAGCAGTGATCCTTGAATTCAGACAGGGAATTCCCTGAGTTTACCCGCCAAAAATGAATCCTAACTCCAATATTAAATTCCAGTGGCATTGTTTTTTTCACATGTTGAGGCCCCTTCCACAAAATACGTTATTTATTTAAAGTTTTTTTTTCATTTCATGTATTTCTGTAAGATTTATTTTATTTTGAAAAGTACCCTTTTGCTTTTCATTCAACTTTTGATCTTTCTCTGTAATTGCAAATGTCCTCCCTAACATTTCCCAATCTCTGCTTCTATATCTCCTCTTGTTTAGCTCCCTCTTGTAGCCATTCACAAATAATTTCTCTCCACCTCTTCCTATGCTCTCCCTTAATCTCCTCAAGTAACTGTTTTGGATCATCATAGGCCTCTTATTTATACAGGTATCTAAATAATATCATGAAAACGTTTTTGGGGTTTCTTTGTTGCTCGTTTCAGAAAAGTGAAACCCACGTATTATCTAGATTCATTACTCATGAAACATTGAAATATTTCTTAAAATGTTGTTGATTATGACTTAAAGATAGTGAAATGCAAAATTGAATGTTTCAAAAAACAGAATATTACACAAGACCAGTAAAATAAAATGATATTTTAAACAAATGTTTGACTGAAAAGTATGTTCCTTTCTATGCATTTAATACATGCAAAAGGATGGTTGGGCAACCTTTTGCATGAATTAACATATCAATGTGGTGTGCCATGGAGGCAAGCTGCCTGTGACACTGCACAGCTGTAATGGAAGCCCAGGATGCTTTGACAGTGTTCTTAAGATAACCTGCATTGTTGGGTCTGGTGTCTTTCATGTTCCTCTTGATAATATCTGAAGAAAAAAAAGAGAGAGAAGAAGAAGAATAGAGAAACAATGGGGTTTAGGTCAGGTGGTTTTTCTGTCCACTCAAGC
This sequence comes from Fistularia tabacaria, assembly GCA_901007705.1. NCBI lineage: Eukaryota > Metazoa > Chordata > Actinopteri > Syngnathiformes > Fistulariidae > Fistularia > Fistularia tabacaria. The sequence continues at coordinate 273,729 of CAAKHD010014315.1, forward strand.
ACAGTAATACCATGGTCATTGAACCAGCTTTTGGCAACTTTGGCAATATGGGTAGGTGCCAAATCTTGCTGGAGACTGATATCAGCATCTCCATATTGCTGACCTGGCAGCGCAAGTCATGACTGACTGTGGAAACTTCACACTTGACTTAAAGCAACATGGATTCTGTGGCTCCCCTCTTCTCCCTGATTTCCAAATGGCATGCAAAATTTACTTATCAAAGTCAAAACAACGTGTACAGTTTGGTGCAAGGGTCAGTAGGTAGTACCGTAATGGTATATGGTGCAATAGCAGCATGATGGTTGTCTCAGTGCTCATATCTTTTCTCAATGCTTTTATCTGAAAAGAGGACTTTGGACCTCTGAGCAACAGTGCAGATTTTTTTTTTTGGTAACAGGCTAGGTAACATGCTTCTGACACTGTCACTCATTCAGGAGTGGCTTGACACAAGATATGCGAAATTTGTCGCTAATGTCTCGGACCTGTCTGTGCATAGTGGCTCTTGATGCGCTTACTCCAGCCTACGTCCACTCTTTGTGAAGCTCACCCAAATTCTTGAATGGATTTTACTTGACAAGCCTCTCACAGATGCGGTGTTCCCTTTTCCTGTACCATCTTTACCTACCACACTTTTCCTTTCCACTGAACTTTCTATGAATATGCTTGGATGCAGCACTCTATGAACAACCAGCCTCTTTGGCAATGACTTTTTGTGCCTTAACCTCCATGAGGAGGGTGTTCTGGACATCTGTTAAGTCAGGAGTCTTGTCTATGATAGCCCGCTGATTCAGACTGAGAGACAATTTAAAGGCTCAGAAAACCTTTGCAGGTGTTTTGAATTAATTAGCTTTTTAGGTCATGACACCCTGACCTCCACTATTGAAGTTTTTCACATTATTGTGATTGTATTTTGCATTGAGTACATAAAAATGAACATACTTTTCAGAAGTCTTACATTCCTGACAATAAAAACATTAACAAGATAGAAAATTCGAAAATTCCATGTTGAATCTGTGTTTTTTCTTTTTCAAATTCACAGAATGTAAACTTTCCCGGTCGGGTCCTCCTGCTACCATTGTTGCTATAGATGAAGAAAGCCCCAATGGTAAAGTATAAACTTGTATTTCTTTTTCTTCCTCTTCCTTCCAAGCTTCCAAGCATATAATTGATTTGAAGTCATTGATCAATAAAATATAAAGTTGTATTTACTCTGATACAAGTAATATGTCAAGGTGTGTAGGAAGCAAATGGAACAAAATGCAGGAGGCAGGCAGGCAGACAGCAAGGGCCTGAGGTTTATCTCAGTAGATTTAATTGACCAAATACACTGTCAGGAAACACTCAGAAAAACACAGCAGAAAACACCAAATTAAACTTGCATAGACCGAGACTGATAAAGACTGAGGCTCAAGATGGGGCCAAAATAAATATCCATCTGAAGATAATGTAATTGAGAGATATACAGTAATATATAGTCGATTGGATAGACACCACAGGGACAGTTGTTCCTGTTCAGGGAAAGAAACAAACGTCGGGGGCGGCTAGACAAAAGCAGAACGAGGGGTTTAAACAAGGTTGCCTGTGGCATGCACAGGTGGATGTGTCAGTATTGACAACCAAGATTGCTAATGGCTCAATCAGAGATAAGGGGACAACCTGGGGCAAAAACAAAGCTATACATAGGCACAAAGGTTTAGACATGAAACATAACAGGAGGATACACACCAAGCAATGACAAACTGGAAAAATACATCATAAAAAAATATAAACTACCAATCAAATATGGTCAAATTTAAGCTAAATAGTCACTGACAGTCACAAGAAGTCAAAATGGTAGCTATCTTAAAACCAAAATACGATCCAAGACAGCACCTTAGATGGCTCCTTAGTGAGTTTCTCCAATGTACCTTTTCAGTTTTTGTGTATCTTTTATATCTCTGCCCGCAAGGAACTTTTAAACTTTAGCCGACCGACTACTGATACTTCAGATACTACCAGACATGGAAACAGCTTTTTCCCTCAAGTCATCACTCTGCTGAATGCATAAATCCCTACAGTACCTTACATACTTTGTCATGCACTGACAATAACATCTGTACCTGATCATCATTTTTCATCTTATTTATCTGATGAACTCCTATTTGCATTGACTAACTGGCCATATTACTCATGTGGATCATCACCTGATTACACAGATATTGCACTCTGCACTTAATACTATCAACTTGGTATTATTCTCGATGTTGTTGCTAAGTCATTGATTACCCTGATGTCAGTACGAGGTGTAACTGTAAACCGGAACCACATTCCTTATGTGTCTGAACATACTTGGTCAATAAGCAGATTCAGATTCGATTTCTGAATACAAACATTATTATGACAATCAGTGCAAGGATCTAATTAAATTGTTGGAAACACATTTAGACTTGGCTCGAAAAACAATAGTAGATGATGTAGATGATGTAGTAGATGATGTCCAAATCAATAAATGAATAAGTATTGTGGTGGAGAGTGTGTAAGAATGTATGATCAACAAAATCTAATGCCCATTTAAAGGCTTAAGTTATTCATGGGAAATGATGGAATTCACACAGGCATTTTAATTTTAACATTTAAACTGATAACTCTTGGTTAGCAATGACACCATCTGAAAATGCTTGCCGAGTCTGCTTTCAATCAAAAACATCCTGACTGACACAACTAGAGATTAGCATGGCTACAATGGACGTGCTGTAGGAGAGATTTGCCTCATCTATCAACAAGCTGACAAGCATCTATCTCAATAAGCTAATGCAAACTATCAGACACTGTCTTCCAATTATTACATTCTTCATTTTTGCTCTTCATTTATACTGTGGATGTGTGTGGTTTGCTGATATAGAGACCCTTTTTCTGTTTTTGCAATCATTAGACAAGATATGTTTTGACAGCTACAATTTTACAACTTTTATATTACCAGTGAATTCTGAATAACTGTAGGCCACCACAAAACATTGAGTCAGTCACATCATTTGCATGCATACATGATCACATACAGAATGTTTCTCTTGAAACAAATAAACATTGAATAATATTTGAACAGATAGATAGATAGATAGATAGATAGATAGATAGATAGATAGATAAGCATTTTTTTCCCATACAAATTTGACTTATGTCTATATGTTAGTAAAAATACATGTTCCAGATATTGGCATGCGTAAACATATCCTTCCATATATTCAGGGTCTCAATTCAAATTTTTCATCATAGTATACTTTTAAAAAAATCATAGTTCATGTCAATCACAGATAAACAGAGCAGCAGAAGTATTGGTCATGACCTTTTCTTGTTATTGTCATTGTTATCTTACTGTGACTCGTCTTTATGAGTCTCACTTTGAGATTGACTCCGGTTGTTGTTTTTTCAATGTTTGAATGTATGTATTGTTTTTATTTTATTTTTTTTATTGCATTGACAGGAACGTTATTGGTAGACAGCATGCAGATTAATGGTGTGGCACAGGGTCCCAATCGAACCATCTCTTTGTCTCTGAGGGATAACTATGAACACTGGGTGATTCTGGACCCCTCTAAGCAAGCTCTTTACCTCAACAGCACTGGACGGGTTCTGGATAGAGATGTAAGCAATACCATGGCATGTTTTGTTTTTTTACCTTATTGTGTCATTTTTTAAATTGCTTTTCCTTTATTTGGCCTTGTTTAAAATGTTTTTGATCTTGTGTGATGTTGCTTTGTACAGCTCCAAAGCATAGAAAAAAAACTTCAAAATGAAATATTTGAATATCTTCCTCATAGTTTTAGTCTAGTCAGTTGATCCTTCAATGAAAAACAACTGCAGACGTAAAACAATGTACTTTCAGCAGATGAAAAGGCTCGATAAGAGTTTGATTAAACCTTATTATGATTGGCGTCTGCGTCGCGCAAGAGGTAGAGCGATCGTCTCCGAACCTTCCTAGTTCGATTCCCCTCTCCTTCAAGTGTGTTGAAGTGTTGTTGAGCAAGACACTGAACCCCCAACTGCTTCCCTGGTGCTGGTAGACGGCAGCCAACTGCTCATAATTCATCCATGATGGGTTAAATGCAGAGAACGAATTTCCCCACGAGGGATTAATAAAGTATACATTATTATTCACTATTCTTAATATTCTGGGTTAATATTCCAAACTGATTTTCCTTGTTTTCCCTGTCTTTAATGTTTGTCATTGTATATATTTGGTCCTTCCCCATTTGAAAAGCCTTCCATTTTATTGTGTGAAATAATCCATAGTCTTAGAGTGTAAAATGGCACATTGAGTAAAACTGCATATCTGTTGTGATATTCATTTTGTTTTTTCCAAATGTTGGTGCCTGACCGATTGCACTTTTTAATCACCATCACCTTTTTCACCTATGCTTTTTTATTTTCTAGCCACCATCATACATTCAGTCTATTGTAGTTCAGGTTCAGTGTACCAATGAACTGGTTGGCACTGTGATTTTACATGAGGTGCGCATCGTCGTTCGAGACCGCAATGACAATGCACCACGCTTTCACCAGCCAAGATACTACGTTGCAGTGAGTGAGGTAAAACACTTGCACAA
>CAAKHD010014316.1:7671-28482 GCA_901007705.1 Fistularia tabacaria
TCCCTGATCACATTAGCTGTAGTTGTCCAGTCATCTGGAAGCTCTCCCTGACCACCAAGAGCCTTTCTCATCTCCTCCCTGAAAACCATACAACACTCCTCCCCTTTCAGCTTCCACCACTTTATCCTCTGCTCTGCGTTTGCTCTCTTGATTTTCTTTGTCATCAGAGTCATCCTACAAACCACCATCCTATGCTGTCTGGCTACATTCTCACCTACCGCTACTTTGCAGTCACTGATCTCTTTCAGATTACCTCGTCTACACAAGATGTAGTCTACCTGCATGCTCCTACCTCCACTCTGATAAGTTAACCTATATTCCTGCCTTTTCTGGAAAAAAGTATTTACTACAGCCCTTTCCATCCTGTTTGCAAAGTCTACTACCATCTCTCCCTCTACGTTCCTATCCTGGATACCAAACCTGCCCATCAATTCTTCATCACCTCTATTGCCTGTACCAACATGTCCATTGAAGTCTGCCCCAATGACCACTCTCTCATTTATGGGGATATTCTGCATCAATTCAACTAACTCATTCCAGAACTTCTCCTTCTCCTCTAACTCACATCCTACATGTGGGGCATATCCACTAACAACATTGACCATCACACCTTCAATTTCTAATTTCAGGCTCATAAGTCTCTCTGACATTCTTTTCACCTCCAGAACATTCCTAACAAACTCCTCCTTCAAAATAACTCCCACTCCATTTCTCTTCCTGTAAGTACCATGATAGAACAACTTAAAACCTGCTCCTAAGCTTCTAGCCTTACTACCTTTCCACCTGGTCTCCTGGACATACAGTATATCCACCTTCCTTCTCTGCATCATGTCAACCAACTCTCTACCTTTTTCTGTCATCGTCCCAATATTCAAAGTCCCTACTCTCAGTCCCAGACTCTTGCCTTTCCTCTTCTCTCTCTGCTTCCAAACACACCTTCCTCCTCTCCTTCTTCAACCCACAGTAGCCCAATTTCCATTGGTACCCTGTAGTTTATTGGCACCAATGGCGGTCATTGTTAACCCAGGCCTCGACCGATCCGGTATGAAATTTTTAGGTTTGATTCACATATTTGGTTTTGGCACAAGTTTTACGCTGGATGCCCTTCCTGACGCAACCCTCTGCATTTATCCAGGCTTGGGACCAGCTCAGGGAGACACTGGCCTGTGCCCCCTTGAGTCTGGCTCCAGGAGACACTGGCCTGTGCAGCCCTGAGGCTGCATTTAAAATCGTCTACATGAATAATTCATATTCATTTATTTATAGAGTTGCAAATCCTCAAATATTACATTTACTGGCACCTTTATATTGTTTGTAGCTATATAAAGAGCAAAACTGAGAAGATGGAGTTGTGGTTATATCCTGTCACAACGCATGTTGATCGTAACTGGTCATCTAAAAGAGGTCTCATAAACTATTTCATACCCCTTTTTGTATTCTTCTCATAAAAAGCATCATAAGTAGTAAAACTTCAACACATATTCATGCACGAAAAAAGACATAAGATAAGATAAAACTTAACAACTCATAACAGCTGAGGATATTGCTTAATTTGTAAAGGTACAGCTGGGATCTCTCTACTTTTCAGAGTTTTAAGGTTTAAGACTGCACTCCACCAAAACTGTCTCATGTCAGGAGTAGCAGATATATTTAGTAAGTTGTGAAGCTTTTGGCAGGCTGTCCAATCAAAACACACCCATCCTCACAAAAAAAAGTTAGACAATGGAGTTATTTGAAATTGGACCATGTTTTGAGTTTGTCAGTCGAATAGATACTAAGAGTTAGACCTAATATAAGTAAATTCTCAGATTTATTTTTGGTTTCCATTCATTTTTTCAGTTTAGGACTATAATGATATTGAGACAGATTGCAGGTTACAGTCAAAAATTGCCTGCAGCTCTGCTTCATGGTAAACCGGTTGTGGACTTTCCTAATTTAAATAGCTTCACTGTTAAAGGAAATTTGGCTTATATTCATGTTTTTTTTTTCAGAGCATGAAATTAAAGAAAGAAAAAAGCTATTAACTGTTAATTATAGGGGTAGCAACAGTGGTCACAACTTTCACCTCAAAGCAAGAAGGTCCCTGGTTCAGCTCCGACACAGGACCTTTCTGTGTGGATTTTGGATGTTCTTCCAATGTCTGCACAGGTTTCCTCCAGGTTCTCTAGTTTCGTCCTACAAAAAACATGCAGACGGTTCATTGAGAACCCATTGAAGAGCCTTGTTTCAAGTGGGAAAACACCCAAAACAGTTCATTGTTACTCTATTTAAATAGAAATCATTTAAAAGCAACACAAGCTTAAAAATAAGTGTCCAGACAGAAGTTGCAGAAAGTAAAGCGAGTATAGGCACTTAAAATACTAATCCATGACCAGTTTCCACTACTTCTTGATTGTCTCTGTGCTCCCACCTAGAAATAATCGAAGCCACTACAATACTTTTCAGGTCTTGAGGTTGGGGTCAGTCTTCATGTTCTGGCCTCAGATGATAGTTCTTGTTTTTAGGAAGCCAACAATATGGGCATCATCTAAAATAATTCAAATCCCCCTCTGTTCACACAGTGATAGAACAGCCATGGGCCTGTGTGTGTGTGTGTGTGTGTGTGTGTGTGTGTGTATACAAGGCAAAAAATGGCAGAAATGAAAGTCCATGTATGTAGCATCACAATAAACCAAGACCCGAGACTTATTACTATAATTAGGTATAGCATGGTCCAAAAAAAATAGATTAACATTTGTTTTTTTCCTGTTCCTTTGTCATTAACGATGGATTTTAATTTTCAGAACACATTGCATTTTTACGGTTTTTAGTTCTCAAACTTTTTTGTTGATTTACATGATGACAGCAGAGAATAGCAGATACATTACCATTTCTTGTCAAATTAAAAGGAATAAGACCACATTAAAAGAATCATTTTTAATCAATGAACTGTTTTGTTTGCGATTATATTCATTGTATGAAGTGTATAGCAGTCTTGCATAGTGAGGACTAGCATGGTTTAATTATGCACAAGGATGACCAACCTCAGTTATGAAGAATATTGTGTATGCCCACTCGTGTATGCTTAAATAAAAAAAATTAAAGTTGAATATTTTCCACAAAAGTATGTGTTTGCTTCAGGATAGTAACCATAAAGTCAGTTGTTTGTTTGTTTGTTTGTTTGAGGATACAATTTCAAAGTTGGTTGGTTAAATCTTTTTGTGGAAATTAAGTGGTTGTTGTTTATATACTTAGTTCAGAAATTGTGACTCCCATTACTTTAAAGTATCTAAATACAATACTAATAAATATGTTACAGACTGAAGTAAGAAGAGAGAGAGAGTTCAACATCTTGGGGTGGGGCGGAATGAAGGGAGTAGAAGAGAGGGGAGGGAGTTGAGCATCCTGACAGCCCGGTGTCTGAAGCCTGTTGAAGCGGGCTTGGAGCCTGGTACCTTCTCCCTGAAGGCAGGAGACTGAACAGGCTGTGTGCGGGGATGGTTGGTGTCGCTCACAATTGAGGACGCTTTACGGGTGAGGCTGGGTGGTGTCTTTCAGGGAGGGGAGTGGGGCACTGATGATCCTTCCAGCGATGTTCATGATGTGCTGCAGCTTTTCTGTTGTAGTCCGTGCAGCTCCCGCCCCACACAGTGATACAGCTGGTCAGGATGCTCTCGATGGTGCCCCGATAGAAGGTGTGCATGATGGGTGTGGGGCCTTTCACTTGCTTGAGTTTGTGAAGGAAGTAGAGGTGCCTTCTTAGCCAGTGATGCAGTGTTGGTGGTCCAGGAGAGGTCCTCACTTATGTGCAGCCCCAAGAATTTGGTGCTGCTCACTCTCTCCACGGCAGCACCATTGATGGCCAGCGGGGGGTGGTTGCTGTGGCCTCTCCGGAAGTCAACAACAATCTCCTTTGTCTTGCTGACGTTCAGCAGGCGGTTGTTGTCTCTGCTAGTTAGAAGGCCGACCTCTTTCCTGTAGTGGGTCTCGTCGTCCTTGGTGGTGAGACGCACCAGAATTGTGTCCTCTGCAAACTTCACCGTGTAATTGGTGCTGTAGGTAGGTTTGCAGTCAGCAGGGTGAAAGGCAGGGGACTTAGCACGCAGCCCTGGGGGGGGCCCTGGGCTGAGTGTGATGCTGCTTGAGATATTGTTGCCAACTCGAACTGCTTGTGGCCTCTCACAGAGAAAGTCCATCAGCCAGTTGCAGAGGGAGGTGGAGAACCCCTACTGTTGAAGTTTGGTGATCAGCTGTTGCAGGATTATGGTGTTGAACGCTGAGCCGGAACAGCATTCTCACATGAGTCTTCGGTGTCCAGGTGGAGAGCTGAGCAGATTGCGTCTCTGTGGAGCGTTTGGCCCAGTATGCATTGTGAACTAGTTGTCCAAAGCACTTTGTGATGATGGGGGTCAGTGCCCCAGGACAATAGTCATTTTAACTGTATGGGGCAGGTTTATTTGGCACGGGTACGGCAACAGTGGATTTGAAGCATGACAGAACAGCTGCTTGCCTCAGGGAGGTGTTGAAGTCGTCCTTAAGCTACTCTGTGCAGTCCTTCAGCACCCGACCACGGATGTTGTCTGGAGGTTCATGGTGGATGCTGGCAGCTGATAGGCAGTTTGGTCGTGGCTGGGCGGTAGCGTCTTCTGTGGATGTGTGCTGTTTTGAGCCACAGACCATGCGAAGAAGTTGTTATTCAGCAGAGAATTGTTGTTGCAGAGCTGTGGGTTATCTTGCTGGTGTATTTGCATTTGGCTTTCCTGATGCTGTTCGACAGGTTGGCTCTCGCTGCTCTCAGGCCAGTTTTGTCCCTGGCTCTGAAGGCTTTGTCTCTGGCCTTCAGGTGGACGTCCCCTGTCAGCCATGGCTTCCGGTTTGCTTAGGTCATGACAGAATTAGTGTGGGTTGCATCATCAATACATTTTCTGATGTAAAAAGTGACAGTGTCTGTGTACTCCTCAATGTCCGTGTGGTCGTTGTAGGTGGCTGCCTGCTTGAACATTTCACAACCGGTCAATCAAACTAGGGACCTTCATTCTCTAATGCTGAAAGTCATTGTCACAGTCAAAGTCAACTTTATTGTCAATGCTGCCAAATTGCGTTACTCTAAACCCACAGTGCTGAAGTACAAGCATTTTAAATATCACAGGCAACAAATATGACAAAGGCAACATGGTTATTGACTAACTCCAAAAAGGATAAAGTGCAATGATTTTAAAATGATTTAAAGTGACAGCAGAGAAAAAAAGTGCAAATGCAGAGTTAAGAGTTCAGCGCAGTTTGTGGATGGTGTAACACCTGAGTTGGTCTGTGTGTGTTTGGAGGGGGCGGGGGGCTCAAAGCCCAGAGTGTGTCTGTCGGGGCGACTGAGGGAGTAGAGTGGGCAGAGCAAGGAGGGAGTTGAGCTTCCTGACAGCCTGGTGGATGAAGCCGTCCTTGAGTCTGCTGGTCCTGGCCTTCAGTCTCCTCCCTGATGGCTATGAGATGGGTGGGAGGGATCACCTGCAACACAGAGTGTAGGTGCTGTAGATGAGCTGGAGGGAGGGGAGAGGGGCACCAATAATCTTTTCTGCTCCTCTCACTATGCTCTGCACTGGAGGGTCTTACAGCAGGACCCAGTACAGGCGCCATACCATGCTATGATGCAGCTAGTCAGGATGCTATCAATGGTGCCCTTGTAGAAGGTGCACATGGTGGAGGGTGGGGCTCTGGCTCTTCTCAGCTTGCAAAGGAAGTCGAGACTCTGGTGTGCTTTCTTGGCCAGTGATGCAATGTTTCTGGTTCAGGAGAGGTCCTCTGACACATGCAAACCCAGGATGTAAGTGCTGCTTACTCTCTCCACCAGAGCCCTTCTGATGGTCAGAGGAGTGTAACAGTTGTGTTCTCTCCTGAAACCCACAGTTATAAGCGTTTGCAGATGGATGGATGGTCTTCTCCGCGTTCAGAGAAATTATTGTGACTGCACCATACGGCAAGTCGGCACACCTGGCTCCTGAAGTTTGTTTCATCTCTGTTGTTAATCAATCACAGTCATATCATCCACACACTTGATGAAGTGATTGGAGATGTGTGTCACGGGTCAGCAAAGTGAACATAAGGGGGGCTCAGCACACATCCTTGGACGGTCCCTGAGTTCAGAGTGATTGTGCTGGCTGTGATGCTGCTGAGCACCAGTTGGTCCAGTTTGTGGGTAAACTTCTAGGGATTATTGTATTGAATGCTGAGGTATGAACAGCATTCTAACATATGAGTCCTTAGTGTCCAGGTGTGTAAGGGCTGAGTGGAGACAGCATCCTTGGTCAAGCAGTTTGACCAAGATGCAAACTGGAAAATGTCCAGGGAGGGCCAACTTGATATGTTGCATAACTAGCTGCTCAAAGCACTTCTTTAGGATGGGAGCGAGTCCCACCAGGTAGTAGTCATTGAAGCAGGAAGGCGACGACTTCTTTGGGACTGAAATGATGATGGTGGCTTTGAGGCACATGGAAACAACAGCCTGGCTCAGGGATTAGTTGACAATGTTCATGGCGACATATGTGAGTTCCTCTGCAGTCTCCTAGTATGCAGCCAGATATGTTGTCAGAACCCAGAGCTTTGCGTGAGCTGATCCTGACTAGTACTCTCCTCATGCTGTCCATAGACAGATTCAGTGCTGCTGGGAGGGGTCTTCTGTGCAGGGGTGCTGTTTTATGCCTCAAAGCGGGCAAAGAATTCATTCAGCTCATTCAGTAGAGAGGTGTGGCTTTCACAGGTCCGTGGCGCAGGATTGTAGTCCGTAAGGCTCTGTAGCCCCCTCACAGGCAATGAGTTTCTCTGCTGTTGCTGAAACAGTGGGCAATCCCACTTGAGTACTCTCTCCTAGCCTTCCTGATGCCACAAGACAGGTTGGTCCTAGCTGTCCCCCACTCTGAAGGCAGTATTCCGGGCCCTCAGAAGCCTGTAGACCTCTCCTGTAAGCCAAGGTTTCTGATTGGCCAATGATAGTCTTGGTATCTGTGACATCATCCATGCACTTTGTGATGCATGCTGTGACAGACTCCATATACTCCCGGAGGTCTATGTTGTTGTCAGAAGTGACAGCCTTTTTAAACATGTCCCAGTCTGTCATGGAGAAGAAGTCCTGAAGTTCCTGTAGGACCTTTCTGACCACACTCTTAGCTGTTTATGAACAATTATGATTCAACATGCGTTTCAAGTAATTTCATGAATGGACAACACAATCTAATTATGTCCTTTTTTGACATACATAAAATTAATAAACTATTGTCCATCAGCAAATGGAGGCTGACGATTACACTAGCATCTGCTGGCCGTCTTTAATGACCCTTCAGAATTTTGGATTCAGAAGCTGAAGTGACCATCTAATGCCTGGTTTAAAATAAAATAACAATCAACAATAATGTCTTTTTCTGAGGATATTCACTTGATTGATCTATTTCAAGAATCTAAATCAAATCCCATAATTGGATAGAAAACTGAAAAAATACAACAATGCAAAATACAATGCAAATATAAAATACAACATACAAAATAAATCACTCAAAAAATGTAACTATTTGAAAATATTTAGGTTTCACATTCAATATTGATTTCTAGTCATTGGAACAAAATTTTGATTGGATTTAATTCCAGTTAAATACAGTCTGTGACAAGGCCACAACACCAATAACAAAACACCACCCGGGTTCAGATCAGGTTTGTCGTTCCTCCAAAACAGGCCCTTCAAGGTCTCACTGCCGCTTTGCATGTGAGTATTGAAGTCTCCTTGTAGAAGGAGGAAGTCCCTGGTAGGAGTGCTCTCTGGCAGTCCCTCCAGGGATTCTAAAGAGGGTGGGTAGTCTGAACTGCTGTTATTGTCCTCCACCAGTTCCCTGCTCACTGCATATCACAACATCATCAGTAACATACCAATGGAGATTCCTGTCTCACCTCTCCTGTAACCCTTTCCATCACCATAGCAAATAGGAAAGGGCTCATAGCTGATCCTTAATAAAGTCCCATCTTCACCTTGAACTCCTCTGTCACAAATCTGGAATTCTCATACATGTCCTTAACCGCTAAAACATACTTTTCCGCCACTCACATGCCTTAAATTTCAAGCATGATTCACCACTCTCTCTGACAGTCTTTTCATCTCCCAAATATTCATATCAAACTCCTCTTAAGATATCTCCTACTCCATTTCTCTTCCACTAAGTACCACGATATGACAACTTGCTCCTTAGGTTAAAGCCTTGCTGCCTTTCCACCAGGTCTCCTGGGTACACAGTATATCCACCATCCTCCTATGCTCATGTCAATCAACATTAGCTTTTGCTGTGATCATCTGAATATTCAAAGTTCTTACTCTCAGTCATAGCCTCTTGCTATTCCTCTTCTATCTCTGCTTGCAAACATGCCTTCCTCATCTCCTTCTTTTACACACAGAAGCCCAATTTCAAACAGTACCTTGTAGGTCATCAGCACCAATGGCGGCTGTTGTTAAACTAGACCACAACTGATCCGGTATAGAAGTTGTGTTTGATTTGGATATGTAATTTGGCAAAGGCTTTGCATCAGATGTCATTTCTGACACAACTCACTGCACTTATCTAGGCCTGGGATCAGCTCAAAGAGAATTGTGACTTCTGCTCCTTTGGGGCTGCATAGGTGTCTTATCAATGAGGGTAAGTAATTCAGGAGTCTGTCATAAAGCCATAGACCTTATCTTTATTCCCACAATCCCATTTTTCCTGTGTGTGTTAGTGGAGTCATAATTTGGATTCTATAAAAGTTAGAATCCATTTTATTGAGTGGAGTTCTTTATTTATTTATTTATTTATTTATTATTTATCTAATTTTTTTTTAATCATGTTTTCTTTTAAGGTGAGACCTAACTTTAAATCTAAATGAACTGATCATGAGGTTTATATAATATGCCGAACAATTCATGAACTCCTGAGCTATATTGGGTAAGTTTATGACCTTTTATCTTCCACAAGCTAAACATTCGCGGTGGGAAAATATTTTTAGGGAGAAAAAAAAAAAAAAAAAAAAAAACACATTTGGTTGCTTTTATTGAATTTTTTTGAAACTCCATGATGTAAATTTCACTGACAGAAAATTCCCCAAATAACACTGCGATAAATCCCTGGCCAACAAACTCAAAGCAACAGTTGTATTAATAACATCACAAATTGACCTCCTACTGAAAGGCACAACAGAATGACTCTTCAGAAAATTGAGAGACCGACATTCTATTCAAATTCAAGTTATGATACAGAATTCTGTTGACAGCAACTATTGTGATATGATTTCAATTGTTTTACCAAACATGATGAATATTAGCTTGAATGGAGATAACTGATTGCAATGGAGGTTACACAATCTTTAACTGTTACTCATGACTTCAGAACCAATCATAATTTTACAGGGAAGATATTTGATCTTTATGTGATCAGAGACTTTTAAATGTTAAGGTCATTTAATCACAAAAGTCACTGTTCGGCACGGTGGGTACAGGCTTCAATATGCAGCCATATATAACATAAAGCTGTGATTAATGTTCTAATTAGTTACTATTAAAGTTATATTCATGAACCACGAGACGTCTACATGAGTCTGAAATGCTTAAGTCATTTCACTGGAAACCAAAAATGTTCAAGGGAACAATGCAGGCACTAAATATTTAGTTATCAAATCTCTCAAGATGAAATATATTATTTTAAATGTAGATGAATGCTGAGTGCAAAAATAAGATTTGCGTTAGAAAAAAAGATTGTCTTTTTGTACTCCTCATTTTCTCACACACACACACACACACACACACACACACACACACACACACACACACACACACACACACACACACACACACACACACTTTTTAAAGCTGTTTTTTGTCCTGACATAAAGCGGATGCTTTCAAGCACATAGTAACTGCTGATGCACAATGGGGGTTTCCTGTTAAACCTACCCTAGTAAACCTTGTGCTCACACATTGGCCTAACCCATGTCATAGTTGCCATATTTAAGTTTGACATTTATATACATACATCATTTTCAACACAATATACAAAAGCCATTAGCACAAAGTACAAACAATGAAGAAGAAACACACAAAAGGAAAGACTGGTTTGTATTGCTTTGGCCTGCTCTGAGTTCTCGAGTTGCCTGCCCTTTATGTTGGTGCTTGTGAACAACTAGACTGCATCACTGAAGGCTCAGCAGCAGGGAGGATGTGGAAAACCATACTGCTGTCATAGGTGTCAGTTTTGCCACTTGTGCAGTTTCCAACCATGTTTTATGCACCTGGTCTCTTCATCTTTCCCTGTTTGTCTCCCTTATGGGCAAGGCTTCAAATTAGAAACCAAGAGATTCTTTTTGTGCTGAGAAGTCTGCGTCCTCTTGGTCAAACTTGCCTGAGGACAGGCACTCGTCAGTGTTGATGTCCTGAGGGTTTATCCCAATGTCCAGGACCTGGGGGTTAGTGCGAGACTCAGCGAGTCTGAAGTAAGAAAAGAAGAGGAGCAATTTAGAGAAGAGAGATAATAAACATTTGGTTTCTAATAATTAAATTCATTAATACGACAACAGTTGTGAAGGGGACGACAATGAATGGAAAAAGATGGAGTTCAATACCCCAATTTCCAATAAAGAGATCTTGAGAGATCTACAACTCGGACAACTTGACAAGAATGATTAATGGGAGCTGAGGAAACATGTTTGTGGTGAACACATGGACATATTTGAGGACATCATCACCAGGCTCTCTCATGTTGAATCTGTCAGTTTAACAAGAGATTGTCGGTAAAAATTAATGGTTTACAACTAAATTAAAATGCAAGAACTAAGTGTGTCTAAATGAAAATGGTGAAACATATACTCAAGACAGATGAGTTGGCATAAGTAGTAGGGTGACAGAGGTAGTAAGGCAGAGGTCACTAGATCAAAAGTTACCTGAGTAGGATTCAAAGCTATCCAGACTGCGGCTAGGGGAATTGCAAAGGAAATATTACAAATCTAACCACAATTCAATGGCGCTCTGAAACCATGTAATGTAGTAAAAGACGCTTCTGTGGCCTGTTTGCTTGCATGCTCAGTTATTCACAAAATGCCTTTGTGGCCAGCAGGTGGTGGCACAGTCACTCAAAATTACAATAGTGGTATACAATGACATCGTGCAAGTGAAATTAAAATTCATAAATAAGGAAGAAAAAGATAACTTGGAACAATCATTTTGATACTCAGGTTGAAGACCTCAGAGTTAATTTATGATGCTTTATGGAAGACCATATATATTTTCTGTTAGTACAGCAGGGTTTTAATCTGTCAGTTGAAGCGTAGGACATACAAATATCACTGTTGAACTGAATTTGGCTATGAACTATATTCTAAGATCCAAATAGGTTATATAATTTTTCTTCTTTTATTTTCCTACTAATTAAGTTATTCCATAAACCCATGTCAAACATATTTCAACCCTTATGCCCAAATCAGTGGGTGTAATAATGGTACAAAACACCATATTTAAAACTCAACAAATTAGTTTTTCTCTGTTTCGAATCATTTTTCTGCATAATTGTCTTTTCTAGACAAAGGAGTCAACTGTGTCCATGGGCCCTGGAATTTCCTAAGGTAACTGCTTACTCCAACGGCATCCTCATTAACAACAGAGCGGGAGATTAACAGTGTAATTACAGTGTGTGCAGACAAATAATTATCAGATAACAGTCAGAATGGCCTCTGAGTGCTTGATTATACAGACCAGGCTGTTTCTTCTTCACTAGTCTGAAGGAGCTGGCTGTAGAGGGCTAGTGTCAAATAAGCAAATAAACTGAAAACCACTGCAGAAGGAAATAAACACATTTTGAAAAGGTTGAATAAGTCTTGATGGTGTCGGAAAACAGCTAACTGAATCACCATGTAACCTGACAAGTGAATACCCAAACACAGTGTAGAAACAGAAAAAAACGAATGACTCAGAGCACCCCAGCTCCATTATCATTACTTTGAATGCCTTATGTGCAAACAAGTCTTTTCCAAAACATTTTTTTAAAAGCACTAATGCAATTTACTTACACAAAGTTAATTCACTAATGACACTTCAACTAATTTCTTGATCATTGGCTTGGAACATATCTTCAGCGAGACAGAAAGCAATCAGTGTGTGGCTCTTAGGTAACAAACACCACAACTCAGGGTGGGTGTTGGTTCAGACAGGGTCTGGAAACTGAGCTTACATGTGGTAGTACTATGGGGCAAGGCCATGTTAGAACAGCCATAACCACAGGTGGTTATTTCTACATGTGCAATGTTTGGAACTGGGATTAAAGGGCTACAAACAAATCAAAATTTCCTCTCACCTAGAAAACGCCTCATCCAGACCATCTTCCAGCTCCTGCCGGGTAGAACATGAGTAATGGTTAAGGTATGCCTCTAGAGACAAGATATGTTAGACCGGACCCTCGAGTAAATATTAATGAACACGTAACCTAAGTACAACTGTACTGAGGGACACTAAATATTTGATTAAATATCAACACAGTACTTGTTAAATCTCTGCTTGCTATTTCTTACAAAAAATGGTCAGGTGACACCCTTTACAGCTGTTTGACCATTTGATAAGGCTTTCTCTGATCAATTAGGCTATTGTCTAAGAACTAAGCAATAAAACCAAAGAATCTAGATTTTTGAATACAATAGGTAGTCTGGCCAATCCGTCAATATTCCCCTTTCATTAATGTCATAGAATTCCCACCCTTTCGTATCAAGCAACTCAACCCTCATGTCTGTAGAGGTTCTCAGTCATCCAAGTCATGGTGAATTCTTGTCGTAATCTTCTTGTCGTGTTAACTTGACTTGAATTTCTTCTCTTGAATACGTTTCACCACTCATCCAAGAGACTTCTTCAGTTCTAATAACCTGTGGGAAGTTTCTGAATATAACTGCCAGGGTTTGGGGCGGGTCTAGGTTATGGTGGCTCGTTATATAAATGTAACAAACACCAGATACTGGTATATTTCAAACCCCACAACACCCTGAGACAAAAACTGGTGCACCCCAAGGACAAAACACCCAGGCATAAGATCAAGAATCTGGTGTATGCTGTCACTTGCACTGAGGATTGTGATGGCCCAACACAGGAGAGCCACCACTTCAGGACAGGACTCTGCGGTCCACCTACATCTAAAGGACAAGGGCCATTCTTTTGAAGACAGGAATGTCCGTATTCTGGCCAGAGAAGACAGATGGTTTGAGAGGAGTCAAAAAAGCATCTTTATAAAAAACTTTAAAAAATATCTCTGGACAGAGGAGGGGACCTCAGATACAACTGTTCACAAACATAACACCGTACTGGGATCAATATCAAGGCGTGTTTGCACACATGGACTAGGCCCATCTGCAAACAACTAGGAAAGATCCACCACCAGAACCAGTCCCCGGTAACTTCCACATGAGCCTTAGTTCATGTGATCCGACAGGTTTCACTCCTTTGTGTAGCTTTACCTTTTCACATTCCAATCCAGGTAATCCCATAAAAGTTGCTCTTTTGTCCCCAACAAACAACATCTCCATTAGCATAATAACCCCCCTAAGCCCTACTTCCTTCCAATCAACTACACATTTACATAACGAGCCCCCATAACCTAGACCCACCCCAAACCCTGGCAGTTATATTCTGAAACTCCCCACAGGTCATTGGAACTGAAGAAGCCTCTTGAATGAGGGGTAAAACGAGAAGAAATTCAAGTCCAGTTGCTACAACAAGAAGATTACAACAAGAACTCCACCTTCATCTTACCCATACAGTATTGTTGTTCTCTGTTACATTATTATGCACCATAAAAGGATTCGTTCCAGTCTGCTTTATTCCTGAGTGGTCCAGTGCCACATTGGCCCCCTCCACCAAATCCAGAAGTTTTGCAGTAGCCACCTCTGCAGTAAAGACATATGGATGAAAATGTAACTATTTCAAATCTATTTACATGTTATATATGAACAGTCTAACACAACCTGCACAACTAAAACCCCTGTTTCCTGCTGCTTTTGTGCAACAGGAAGCATTTTTCATGCACAAGATATCGAAAGGGTATAATAATTTCTCATTCCTGGCCACTACTGTATCTCATTGATACAACTGAATGTTTTCGCTTTTTGTACGTGAGCCTTTAATGATACTGAATTTTATGCCCAGTCATGATGAAAACAGTTACCTGTATTCAGATTGATTGGCAATAGCTGGTCCTGATGATAAAAGTGAAAGTGTAGCCACAATCAGCAAGAGCTACAGGTGGATTTAGAAATTCAAATAAAGAAGTCTGTCAATCAAGCAGCACAGGTTACAGGTCATGTTACCTGTATAAAGCGGACTCACCTGAGGAAGCAGCCTAGACTTTGAGATGCCTCTGGCACAGAAATATACTGTTTGAGCAGTTAAACTGAAGAGTACACAAAATGGAGTAATAGCATCCTGTCCCTAATTACAGCTTTAAGTTTGACCATGACAACCTCTCGCAAAAAAGAAAAGTTTGGCCTGGTTCATAAAGCACTTTAAAGGGTCAAGCTTGTGTTGCTCAGCTGTACAATTATTCCAATTTTCTTTACAGAAACCCAAACCACTGGCATCGAAACGACTGACTGTACAGAGGGATAATCCATCCATCCATCATCCAAGTGGCTCCCAGGCCAGCCTCGAGACATAGTCTCTCCGTGTCCTGGGTCTTCCGCTTGGCCTCCTCCCAGATGGACATGCCCAGAATACCTCCCCCGGGAGGTGTCCGGGAGGCATCCTGACCAGATGCCCGAGCCACCTCATCTGGCTCCTCTCGATGCGGAGGAGCAGCGGCTCTACTCCGAGTTCCTCCCAGATGGCGGAACTTTTCATCTTATCTCAAAGGGAGAGTCCGGCCACCCTATAGAGAAAACTCATTTTGGCCGCTTGTATCCACGATCTCATTCGTTCGGTCACTATCCACAGCTCGTGACCATAGGTGAGGGTAGGAACGTCGATCGACTGGTAAATTGGCTCAGCTCCCTCTTCACCATGACAGACCGGTACAGAGTCAGCATCACTGCAGACGCTGCACCGATCCGCCTGTTGATCTCCCGCTAGATCCTTCCCTCACTCGTGAATGAAACCCTGAAATGCTTAAACTCCTCGACTTGGGGCAGGACCTCTTCCCCCGACCCGGAGTGGGCACTCCACCCGTTTCCAGTTCAGCAACATGGTCTCGGATTTGGACATGTTGATCCACATCTCGGCTGCGAACTGTTCCAGCGTGAGCTGAAGATCCTGGCCTGATGAAGCCAACAGAACCACATCGTCTGCAAAAAGCAGAGACTTGATCCTGTGGCCACCAAACCAGATCCCATCGACGCCCTGGCTGTGGCAAGAAATTCTGTCCATAAAAGTTATGAACAGAAACGGTGAAAACGGGCAGCCCTGGCGGAGTCCAAGTCTCACTGGAAACAGGTCCGACATATAACCGGCAATGCGGTTAAGCTCCGACACCGGTAATACAGGGACCGAACAGGCCGTATAATGGGGGTAGGTACCCCATATTCCAGGAGCATCCCCCACAGGATTGCCCACGGGAAACAGTCAAATGCCTTCTCCAGATCCACCATGTCCAAACACATGTAGACTGGTTGGGCAAAGTCCCATGCCCCCTCGAGAATGCTGCTGACGGTATAGAGCTGGTCGACTGTTCCATGACCAGTAAGAAAACCACACTGCTCCCCCTGAATCCGTGGTTTGATGACCCGGCAGACCCTCCTCTCAAGCAACGCTGAATAGACCTTACCAGGAGGGGCTGTGATCCCCCTAAAGTTGGAGCACATCCTCCGATCCCCCTTTTTAAAAAGGGGGATCACCACCCAGGTCTGCCAGTCCAGCGGCACTGTCCCCGACGTCCACGCAATGCTTCAGAGGCATGTCAGCCAGGACAGCCTGACAGCATCCAGAGCCTGAGGAACCCAGGATGGACCTCATCCATCCCTGGGGCTCCGCTACTGAAGAGCTTTTTGACTAATTCATCAACTTCAGCCCCAGAAATAGGCGGACCCTCTACAGAGTCCCCTGGCTCTGCTTTCTCAAGGAGTATCGACGGGATTGAGGAGGTCTCAGAAGTATTCCTGCCACCGATCTACAACGTCTCGCGTTGAGGTCAGCAGCACCCCGCTCCCACTATACACAGTGTTGATGGATCACTGCTTTCCCTCCTGAGATGCCAGATGGTGGACCAGAATCCCCTTGATTCCCACCGGAAGTTGTTCTCCATGGTCTCCCTGAATACCCCTGAATTGTTGCCTCAGTGACCACCGAAGCCGCATGCCACTTGGTCTGCGGGTACCTGTCAGCTGCCTCCGGAGTCCAACAGGCCAAAAAGGCCTGATAGGACTCCTTCAGTTTGACAGCAACCCTCATCGCCTGGGTCCACCAGCAGGTTCTTGGGTTGCCGCCCTGACAAGCACCGACCACCTTACGGCCGCAACTCTGGCCTCGACAATGGAAACATGGAACATGGCCCATTAGGACTCAAGGTCCTCAACCTCCCTCGGGACATGTTTGTAGCTCTGTCAGATGTGGGAATTGAAACTCCTTCTGACAGGGGACTCTACCAGACGTTCTCAGCAGACCCTCAGGTTACATTTGGGTCTGCAAGGTTAGACCGGCATCCTCCCGCCCTTCTTTTCATCCAAGTGTCCAGGATGTGCGGCTGCAAGTCAGACGAGTCGATCACAAGGTCAATCAAAGAACTATGGCCTACAATGCGTTGGTGCCAAGTGCACATATGGACATCTTTATGCCTGAACATGGTGTTTGTTATGGACAATCCGCAGAAGTTCAATAATAAAACACCACTCGGGTTCAGATTTGGGGGCCGTTCCTCCCAATCACACCCTTCAAAGTCGCACTATCATTGCCCACGTGAGCGTTGAAGTCTCCCAGTAGAAGGAGTCCCCAGAAGGAGCGCTCTCTCGCAGCCCCCCAAGGGACCCCAAGAAGGCTGGGTAAACTGAACTACTGTTGGTTGCATAGCCACAAACAGCAGTCAGAACCCATCCCCCCCACCCGAAGGTGAAGGGAGGCTACCTTCTCGTCAACCGGATTGAACCCCAACGTACAGGCGCTGAGTCGGGGGGCAATCAATATGTCCACCCCTGCCCGGCGCCTCTCACCGGGGACAACTCCTGAGTAGAAAAGAGTCCAGCTCTTCTCAAGAGGCCTGGTTCCAGACCCCACGCTGTGCGTCGAGGTGAGTCAGACTATATCTAGTTGGAATCTCTCAGCCTTGCTCACCAGCTAGGGCTCCTTCCCCACCAGAGAGACGACATTCCATGTCCCTTGAGCCAGCTTCTGCAGCCGAGGGTCGGATCACCAAGATCCCCTACTCCGGCCACTACCAGGCTCACACTGCACCCGACTCCCTTGGCCCTTCCTGCACGTGGTGAGCCCAGGGAAAGGGGGACCCATGTCGTCCCTTCGGGCTGTGCCCGGCCGAGCCCCAGAGGGATAATGTAGAATTCAAACGCCTCTCTTAAACCACAACATTTTTTTCCAATTCCTGCTTTGTTGAGTTGTCAAAATAGCAATCAACCTTAAAATACCCATTCACAGTTTAATGCACACATACCCAGGGCTACAGCCCCAAACAAAGCATCAAAGCAGATTAAGAGAAGATCCCATTTGGGCTGGAAGCCTGTAGGTTTGGTAGGGGTGGAAGCTCTGGAAGATAGTGGTTTGTTTTTTTCTCAGACGTTATTGAGAGGACTAAATGGGACAGCCTATGTTTTACACTGTAGTCTTATCCATGGGTATATAGAATGCAAAAGGGCATATATGATAAAGAGAATAAAAGCATGTTGCCACTAGCAACAGGACATTCAGTATTTTGTCATGGCTTGTCAGAGTATCTATGTCATATATTCTCTAATTTTGGCCATCATCAAAGATTATATTAAAAAGGGAATCCACTTTACCAAAACCAATAAAACAAAAACATTATAAAGAAAAATCATCATCAGGCAGAGCAGCTATTTTCGGCTTGTCATTAAAATGATAGTTCTAAATAATATCCAAGAAAATTAAGATTTTTGTCAGCTGACCTACAACCTTCATTGAAGTGGCTTATTTCTGCACCCTCAGGCTGTAGCTGCTGCAACAGAAATTGGATAATTAGATGACTGACCTCCTCCTTCCAGGCTGCCCAGACTTCCCAGGCCTGGGCAACAGAAACTCTCTGACCGTGAGCTGTTTGCTTCTTCCCCGTTGGAGCCAGACTTCACACGCTTGTCTTTCTCTGTGTCAACAATAACATTGATTCCAGAAAAAAAAACAAGAGAACAGTCAAATAGTGCAGCTGGAGGAAGCTGAGGAAGTATGATTGAGGTATCACAAAGATACTATGTATCTTTAATCTGTGTATCTGTAAGTACTGGAGTGTTGATTTAATGTGTGCATTGCATGATTCATGGGCCAAACACATTATTTATCAAAATTTGTGAAAACATTTGTAGGAATTAATTGACCAATTCTCAAAATACCACTCTGACCAGTCACATTCAAAAACAATAGTGACGCACACTAAGACAGAGCACAGGAAAACAGTGGTATGGTCAGGAATTAAATGTCATTACATGTTCTATTCCAAAGTATATTCTTACAGCCAAATAGTCACATGTTTTGTTTCTTTTATAGATATCCATAACACAATAAACATTCCACTTTTCCAATGGTAGTGTTTCTAACATCAAAGCAATTTAGAGATATGCCTGCACAAAGTGAGTGCTGGGATTTTTGGTGAATATTCCCAAAGCCTATGGTTAGGGATTGGAGGAATGTGGGTCAAGAATGTGTGGTTAGTAACCTGCCACTTGGGTGATGGAATACAGTTTATAACTTATTTCTTACATGGCTGACTCCCTACCTGCCTGCTTTAATACTCCCGGATCCCGAAACATCAATGAGGCTGTCTCTAAGGACTTTCTTTCTTCCTTTTCCCTCTCTTACTTTTTTTGAAGAAAATACAACATTCCTTTTTTCTTCTTTCGGTAACCCCAGCAGTGTAAATCAGTTTATCCCTGACTGTGTATGAAACTAGGAACAGCTTTTCAAATTAAGCACTCTCTCATGAAAAGAAGAGGGGCAGTGGTGAAAAATAATGAAAGACAGACAGATCAGACAATACATGAATGGATGGGGCACCAATGTGAACATTGGATGATTCAGATGCCCAGCAGACTGAAAGTAAGGAAAACAGAATTTTGAACTGAAAATATAAAAAAACAGAAACAAATTAAGAGGCACTGAGTGCCATTGGCATTCCATTAAAGCATGCAAAGTAAAACAGTGTAAATAAAAGAGGCAGCTTTTTTTCTTCAACACAGATATATACACAGAATATACCAGTCACTTTAGGAATGAATGGTATGAGATTCAAATAAGATTGATTGACACCAGACAGGATCAATAACATTGAGCTGTTAGGAGGTAGAACTCCCACTGACACACTCATCCACAATTGTTCTCCATTCTCTCCTGATATGCCACCATCTCTCCAGCTCACCTTTCATGCTCTCTTACCCTCTCTCCACCCCCAACCCCCCGAATGCAACGGAAGTTTGAAATCAAAGGAAGTAGTTGAAAGGGATTGGGAGACTCCATTGCCAGGTGTAAAATGAGAAATACATCTGAACAGTTATACAATCTTGAGTAAAAATTATGATAAAAAATTGAGGTTTTTCACGGACTGATGTTAGGGGCAGAGCCTTTCTGAAATTTACTCATTTAAACTGAAGTAATGAATATAGTAATTACGTGCATGTTGTGCTGAGCTGTGCATGAAGAACATGTTGGTTGTGTGAAACCATCCTTACGCCCGTCACTTACAACTAAGGGGGGAGAGGGCTCATAAATGAAAATGTAATTAATGAATAGGTTATTTTAGCTGTGTAGACAACAGGTAAATTTACCTGTAGTCTACACTACCTGTCATACACAGGGAAAATCTATCCTCCCACATGTGAATTCTGATCTCATTATGAAGTAAACTAGACTATATTCCAGTCAGCATGCTGAGATGTAGGAGTTAAATGTAGAGAATAGCATCACTGGGGATAAATAAATGCCAAGGTAGGGAAGGAGATAGTCATTTTCATTCATCGATCAAACTTCTCTTATCATCAGGCCAGCCATGCATACCTTCTTTGGCAGCTTGCCAGAATTCAAATGCCACTCTGAAAGCCTGGGCCACTGTTAGGGTTACTGCCTGTGCCTGTCAAATGGAAGCAAAGACACAGACCAATAGAAAAGAGGAAGGAATGAATGGAAATGAAAAATCATATGCATTTCAACAACAGGCAGGATGTTTCAAGAAGCCAGGTGGCTCTGACCATGATAAAAACAGGAACTCCATGTGTATGGGTGCCTCCAAGACAGGGACAAGTTCCTTTACAGATTTTTGTATGGATGTTTATTTAACTGGAAGGACGCGCAACCTTTTGTCTTAAATAAATTCGTTGGAGGAAGGAAGAGGGTGTTGCTCACCCATTCATTGAAACTTCTGGAGATGGACAGAATACCAGAATGATGACAACATCCTTTCTCTTGTGCTCCTCCCTCATGGATATTTACATGTTTCAGTGATTCAAAAAGGCAGTGCAGTCCCCCCCCCCCCCGGTAAAGCAGTCCTACTTCAGGGAAAAAAAACAAATGGGAGCTATTTATTCCTTATTTCTTTTGAAGTCTTCATGTCCTTCCAATGAAATAAAAGCTGTAGTTAAAAAAAAATAGGAAAAAAAAAAAATTTGAAAATTTCTTAATAATTTTCCCTATTATCTTAACCATTT
>CAAKHD010014316.1:28502-43507 GCA_901007705.1 Fistularia tabacaria
TTTGTGCCCCCCCCCCTGGGTTTTTTACATTTTTCAGGAATTAAAAAGGGGAGGCAACCCCCCCCCCCCCCGGTAAAGCAGTCCTACTTCAGGGAAAAAAAACAAATGGGAGCTATTTATTCCTTATTTCTTTTGAAGTCTTCATGTCCTTCCAATGAAATAAAAGCTGTAGTTAAAAAAAAATAGGAAAAAAAAAAAAAACTTGAACATTTCATAATAGATTTCACTGATATGCTTACCATTTTTTTCTTGGTGCAGAGGAAAGCATGGCACTCCAAAGTTTCATTGTGTTGGCTCTGAACGATGTAGGCAAACACTTTGTCATGCATCTTGTCTGCTGTGCAATAGGATATTCTGGGAAAAAAAAAAACAGACACAATCACACTTCAATAAGAATAACTTTAAAGCTTCATCCCACATCGAGTGAGGCCATGCTCCAAAATCATCGTATTTTTTTATATTTTGTTCATGATGTCGTCACTAAGGACGAAGTGACGGAAAAATTGACCTGTTGTATGGGAGACACAGAAAAATGGTGGACATGAAGTGTCATCTGTCCTTCCTTTCCTTGCCAAACACCAGCAAAGTACGTCAGTATAGCATTGTTGCATGTTAATAAATGACTATAGAAAATAAAGTTTGTCAAGTCAAGTTTATTTATATAAACACAAACCCAACACATTTGTCCCTTTACATATAGAATAGGTCTAGATCACACTCTTTAAAATTATTTACAGAATCCCAAAATTTCTCTATGAGCATGCATCAGCAACAGTGGCAAGGAAAAACTGCCTTTTACCAGGCAGATTCCTTGGACATATCCAAGCTCATTATCAGGTGCTTCCTGTCTTCACCAGTCAGGGTAGAGAGGTAGTCAGAGTGGTAGTCAGACAGAGAGAGAGGTGAGGTTGGGGAGGGACGGGCAGTAATGATTTATCAATATTAATAGCTGTAGCACTGATAGCTCCATGGTAATTGCTGAAATGAAAGAAAAATGTCTTTAATATTCATAAAGGACATAGCAATGGTGGACGTCTGGAAAGGCCGCTGCAGTAGATCAAACTACATCCCATCCTATGGGAACCTGCGAAATGAGTGACCCAAGGACTCAGGAGAAGTTATGAGGCTGGTATCATGCATTGATGATAGGACATAAGTGAAGCTCAGAAGGGAAGAATGGGCATAATGAGAGAGGTGCAGCACAGGATATCCCTGAGCAATATGGAAATAGTAAATTCAGTGAGCGAAGGAACTCAGGTTACGACAGACTCAGAAGATTCAAAGCTGAGTCTTAATCTAAAGATTTATATGAGCAAACGTCTGGAATGGTGGACACCTTTCTTTTACTTAACAACAACAGGGTTATATAGGTTTTCACACCTTTCTGAGGTTGCAGCTGGACTCAACTCACAAAGTCACGCTTTAAATTGCTGCATTATTAACTTTTATATTCCTGAAATCAAAGAATTCACATTAGTGCAGCCTTGGACAGAAAATGCACCACAGACCACACTGATTTGATTAATGACTGATTTTTTTAAGTATTCTCTAGTTTAAACTCTTGATAGTGTCTTCTGATATCAAACTTTGTATCTTGAGGCTGTGTTCGTTTGAACAAAGCATCACAATGAAGTAGGACATTGCAGCATTTAGGAATGAATTTTACTGTTTTCTGACATTTTATAGTTTTTCAGCACATAAAAGAACTCTTTAAACAAAAAAGGCACTTTCCTCAAACAGATCGTCACTGAGTAATTAAGCTATTTATTATTATAGTTACTTGCAGGAAATAAGCCAACATAGGGATTTCAGTATTAAAGTTAATGATGCTTGTCCTTTCAAAGTGTCTGAATGGACTGCATCAGCTTGAGACAGTGGTGTTCCTCATTTTTTCTTGGTCGTTCCTCTAGGGATCTCAGTTTTGCAATTATAATTTTATTTAGTCTTGTAAACTTCATAGAATGCAGAGATATGTGTTTTGAATCCCCGAAAAATAAAATTGAACCCAATTGGAGTTTCACCTACAGATGTTCAATTATTGAAAACACAGCATTTAACAGGTGGGTGGACTGAATTTTTACTGAAAACATGCTCCTTCAAGGAAAACTGAAGACATTACCGATCCAACATTGTACTAAACTGTGTGGAGTTCCACTCCCAATCTACAACAATTTAAAAGATATTCATAGTTAAGGAGAGAAATTTATAATTCAAATTTTTCTTTATGTAAAAACTTCGGGAATTATTCTACCTTGACTCAAATTTGAGGCAAACAGAGTCAGGACAAGTTGAAGAAGGCAGGTAGAGGGAGGTAAGGTAGGGGTTTATGGATGCGGATGATGTGATTTCTAAAAATATCTATGAGATATACATCTGATGTACTTCGTACTCTTCATTCATTCACCCACCTTTACACACATCAGGCCACAACGCTTTACACTTTGTCAAAGGCACACACTAATTAATGCTGACAGTAATATTTGATGAATAAGTAAGAGCCTAATAACAGTTAGTAATTGCAAAACAGACAACAAAATAATAAATACCCATCTGTAACTAAGGAGTTAAACTAAATGACTAACCTATATATGGAAATGTTTTCTATCAGCTGGTTGGAGGCACTGTCGCAAAGGATGATCCCATGTGGAGATACAGTTAAGGTGACTTTCTGGGGCTTTTTTCCGCTGGCTTTGGCCTGGAATGTGGACAAGTAAAAAGGAAGGGATGTAGAGGGATGGAAAGAAAAAGGAGGGGAAAAAAAAGTCAGGTCTGTCAAGAAAAATTACTCATCAACAAAGATTTTCAGCTGATGAAAGAGGATGATTATGTCAGAAACAGATTGGATGTTTGAGTAAAACTAATTCTGAGGGGGAAAATATCTGAACTGCTGTGGTGAGTCTGAATGCCCTGATGATGTTCTCTCCTGCATCCTCCGCCTCAGTTTCGTAGGTGTTGAAGGAATAATTTGTGTGCTTGGCCATACCTGTGGATATCGGATTGAAATGTGGCCCTGACAGGGATTTGAGAACTCACACACATTTCACTTAATCCCCTTAGATTTTAGCAGAACATGCATTCGTAAAAACAAACTGTTTTTATGTTCAGGCCAATACCAAAAAGATCATAGCACCTGTGTCCAAGAGTGTTTGTGTGTACTGTTTCTGACCGTTGCCACTATTCTCTTGACAGCAGCTGCAGAGAGCTCTTCTCCTTTGGGCTGTTCAACCATTGTGACACCAAGATACTTGAGCTGAAACACCATGCCTTCTAGTAGGGTTT
Organism: Fistularia tabacaria; assembly: GCA_901007705.1. Taxonomy (NCBI): domain Eukaryota; kingdom Metazoa; phylum Chordata; class Actinopteri; order Syngnathiformes; family Fistulariidae; genus Fistularia; species Fistularia tabacaria. Next base: position 31,782 of record CAAKHD010014316.1, read on the forward strand.
CCCTTGTGTCCGTCCAGTTTTCAGGGAGTTCTGAAGATGACAGACCCACAAACACATAACTAATACATCTCTATGGGAGACATACTCTTGTCAGATGTGTCAATACTGCAAAGTGTTCACTGGTCCAGTGGATGAGTGTTAAGTACTAATTTGAGCCTTTGCACTGAATTACACTTGACACACATTAATAGGTACTGTATTTTTGAGTGAAGAAAATTGCTTCAAGACAAAATACGAACAATTACCCTTTCTGAGAAATTTTAAAAGAATTCATGTTACTTAAGTTTTCCATTAGAAACACAGATTAGGGTTTAGTGCCTCTAACATCATGCAAGTAAGAACTATATCACAATACACAGTGCAGTAATAACACCAAAACACTGTCGTGATTTAATGCCCAACTGGCGAGTAAAGGTGGAGTTAGGGCGAAGGGTGTATAACTTAAGTACGGAACACTGGGAATGCCGAGCCAATGATTGCACCACAGAGAGAAAGCAAAGAATAACTGAGCACAAGATGTGAGATCAAATGGCCTTAATTAAACCAACCAATTAAGTTCCATGTTCACATTTTGCTAAAACTCCATGCTTCATGTTTCGCAACCATTGACATGTAAATAAACCTTCTGGACATGATATGATCAAAACCCGGAAAGAACGAAGGCATAGAAAAGCCCGTATGAGTCCATTTGCTGATATAATAACGTGATAATTTGCTCATGAGGGGGATCTATTGATTTGCCATTATGGGATTCACTTGGTGGGCACGGTGACGCAGTGGTTGGTGCTTTGGCCAAACAGCACACCTGGTTGGATTCTGACAAGGGGACCTTTCTGTGTGGAGTTTGCATGTTCTCCCCGTGTCTGTGTGGGTTTCCTCCCACAGTCCAAAAATGCAGCATGTTAATTGGAAAACAATGGGAAAATCTCGCTGAATGAGGGTGAGTGAATGGTTGTCTGTCTATATACATGACTGGTGACCAGTCCAGGCTGTAACCCACCTCTCGCCGAATGATAACTGGGATAGGCTCCAGCATCCCCCGCAGTACAAGCGGCAGACGATGGATGGATGGGATTCAATTGTAAGCACAGAAAGGAAGATCAATTTGTCTACTAAAATGGCCATTAAAAAACACACCTATCAATATATACCCCCTGTTCCCTGATGTACTTCATGGTATTCAATACCTTTGGGGTGATCTTAGTTCAAAGGTCATGTACATTTTGTCAGCCCCATGACTTTTCTGCAGCTACGAGACAAATACTTATGACCAGAACATGTCCTAAAATGTATTGATGAAAACCATTGTCAGTAATTCTAGTTACTGTGGTGGGTTTTGACATAAACTTAATCAGCAATTTAAAATATGCAATGTTCAGAAATCGATAAAAAAGGAATGTCAGTTTTGAGCTGCCTGTTGAAAAGGGGAACCAGAGTCAGCCAATTGTATGAACTTTTCAAAATTGTCATGGTGCTAAAATAAAGCTGAGGATATTTTATGTTCTTCCTTTAAAAAAAATACATTGGTTTCAGCGTCATCCATCATTACATTATTTTCTTTTTCATAGTATACTGTATATCATTTATTACTTAGTTAGGTTTCTTTGCTGGCTTATAGGCCACCCTTACACTCGGGCTTTATGCAAACTAGCCAAGTGGCTAATCCTGCTAGAAGATAGACAAATCGACGTACATGAAATCACATGTTGGGGAAGAGGTTTCGTAATCACTGTTGTGACCATTGACTTTCAATCATTATTTTAAGGTAAAAAAATTTGGGAAACAAAAGTTCAAAAAACCAATTAATTTGCAAAAAAAACAATGAGCCAAGAGATGACAGACATCTAATCCTTTTTGAATACATGTATTGACTCGTGGACCCACAATCCACTGGAACATAGCAGCAGACTCAAAGTCATGAGATTCCTCCTTTTTCCAACGAACCAGACCTTAGTGAAGTTTTAAAAGGTTGTTTTAACAATCTGAATGCAGCTCTACATAAACATATAGTGTTCACTGTGCCTAAGGTCAAGATCTGAGAGTAAATTAAACAGAACAGGCTGTCCTATGCTGATTCTGTACTTAGTGCTTGGCCAAGTAATGCTTACATTTAATATAACCAGTGTCAAGGTTTAACCTTTAAGCTACTGAAGTCCTAAATTCAGTTACCAGCTGGGCTATAAATGTCTATTGAGAGGTGCAGCCACTCAGAACACTTCCAGACGATGGCACAACGTACACCTGAGCTGACACAACATTGTTATTCCTTTAGTGTGTTAATTTTCCTTCAAGACCCTGAGGACCCAGAGCAAAGATATTTTCAATGTTTATTTAAAGCAACCTCCTATTTTTAGTGCTCAGAATAAAAAATATATATATATATATATATATATGATAATCATGCACAGCTGATCAGAGCCAGGAGTGAACCATTTTGGGGGTTTTCTTGTCAGCTCACAGAGAGAGAAAACAGCTCTGACCAGCAACAAACATGAAGAAAATGCAAAATGTAGAGTCAAATGTGTAAAACTCATTCAACACAAAGTGAAAATGTAGACCTCAGCAGACAAAAACGATTTAAGAGTCGGGGGTTGGCAGGTAAGTAATGTAATTAGGACAATTAAGAGGTTTTCTGGCCTTTCTACTAATTCATAACTCTTTTCAAACCATGTTCTGTAACACTACATCAGAATACTTTCAACAATAACTATGCTTGGACCACAACAGAAAGTGAGCCTTTGATACAAAAGAATCCATTTTGGGGGGGATTCTACCATCAACATTTACCTTATCAAACTGGCCAGTGTTGTGCATTGATGATGCAATGTTCAAATTTAGATATTCTGACAAATGGATATTCTTGCTATGATACTGAAAACTGAAAGTAACTTTTGTTAGTGTCAGTTCCCCTGAGCCACTACTTTAACATGGTGGAGGGGTTTGCAGTGATCCTTGCAGCAAAGTAGCGGGCTGTGTGCCCAGGGTCACCCAAGGCAAATGGATCCCAGGTGAGGTACCAGACAAAGTGTGGCTCAGAGACCTGTCATGATGGAAGACACCTATAGGCCTCATTTTCACTTGCTCACCATTGAGCCCCACCTCTGGAGTCAGACCCAGGGGTGGGGCCCTATGGTGAGCACCTGGTGGCCGGACCTTCACTCATGGGGCCTGGCCCGGGCACAGCTCAAAGATACAACATGGATTCCCCTTCCCATGAGCTCGTCATCCACAGGAGGGGCCAAGGGGGTGGGATGCAGTGTGTGGAGTTGGTGGTGGCTAAAGTAGGGGACCTTGATGAAGGTGGCTCGAGGGACTTGGAATGTCACCTCTCTGGTAGGGAAGGAACCTGAGCTGGTATGTGAGGCTGGAGAGGTGAGGTTCTGGCTAGATATAACTGAGTCGCCTCAATGCACAGCTTGGGCTCCAGAACCGGGTCTCCTCGACAGGGGTTGTTCTCTGAAGTTGCCCCAAGTGAGACGTGCTCAGGCTACAGCATACTTCTTGCCCCCCCAACTTGGCGCCTGTATGATGAGGTTTAATCTGGTGGACGGGAGGGTAGCTTCCCTCTGCCTTTGAGCCCCCCACCCGTCTTTAAACGGTTGCTTGTGTCAGACTACCCAACCTTTTCAGAGTTCCTGGAGCTGAACCAATGTGGTGTTTTGTTATTGGACGTGTGCTCCTCACAGACTGTCCATTACCAACACCATGTTCAGGCATATAGGTGTGCATATGTGCACTAAGCACCAACACACCCTTGGCTGCAGTTCAATGACCAACTTTGTGTTTGTGTCATTTGAATTGCAGCCACATGTTCTGGACACTCAGGCGAAGAAAGGGGCGAAGCTGTCAACTGGTGGTGTGGGAGGATGCTTGTCCGGCCTGGCAGACCCATTAGCATTGTGAGGGTCAGTTGGGAAAGTCTGGCATTCACCTTTCAGAAAGAGTTTCAAGCTCCACCTCCAGCAGTTCTTTGACAACGGGCTCATGGATACGGGGAACATAGAGACATGTTCTGTGCCTCCATTGCTGAGGTGGACATCTGTGCTCCTCAAAAGTGCCTGCAAGCTGGTCGGTGCCTGTTGATGCAGTAATCCCCGTACCAGATGGTGGACACCGATAGTGAGGGATGTCATCAAGTTGAAGAAGGAGCCCCATCACGCATTTTTATTCTGTAGGGTTGTGGAGGCAGCTAACAGGTACAGACAGGCCAGTTGGAATGCAGCTTTGGCAGTCTCTGGGGGGAAAAAAAGAAAGAAAAAAAGAAAACGGTGGGGATGGGGGTTGTTCAATGAGGCCGTGGAGCATGCCTTATAGACAGTTTCAAGGAGATTCCAGGCCTGAATTTGCCAAGGTGGCAAAAAAGGTCCTTAGTTGCAGGGCCCCAGGAGTGAATGAGATCCACCCAAAATTCCTCGAGGCTCTGGATGTTGTGAGGCTGTGTCGGCTGACATGCCTCTGCAAGTGAATATTTGAGGCAGTACCTCTGGATTGGCAAACCAGGGTGGTGATCCCCTTCTTTAAAAAGGGGGATTGGATTCAAACTACTGGGGGAAATCACACTACTCAGCCTCCCTAGAAAGGTCTCTTCTGGGGTGCTGGTGAGGTAGGCCAGTTAAATATTCGAATCTCAGATTTAGGAGGAGCCGTGTGGTTTTCGTTATTGTAGTGGACAGTGGACCAGCTATACACCCTTTGCAGGCTCCTTGAGGTTGCATGGGAGTTTACATCTGTTTTGTGGACTTGGAGAAGGCATTTGATTAACTGTCTTTCTCCGCAAGTCCTGTGTGGGGGGGGACAGGGAGGTACCTCAGATCCCATAATATGGGAAATTTGGTTCCTATATGACAAGTGTCAGAGCCTGGTCCGATTTGCCGGCAGCAAGTCGGATTTGTTTCGAGTGAGGGTTGGATTCTGTTCATAGCCTTTATGGACAGAATTTCATGGTGCAGCTACGATGTCAAGGGGATCCTGTTTGGTGCCCTAAGGACTGGGTTTAATTGGGCTTAATCAGACCATGATCTCCAGATCCCAATGGAGCAGTTCACAGATGTGAAGCAAATGTGACGAGAGCCTATCCCAAGTGGAGGAGTTCAAGTATCTCAGGCTCTTGTCTACAGTGAGGGAAGAATGGAGTGGGAGATCAACGAGCAGATCAATGCAACATTAGCGGTAATGCGGTCTCTCCATCGCTCCATCATGGTGAAGAAGGAACTGAGCCAAAGGGCGAAGCTCTAAATTTACTGGTCGATGAAAAAAAACTGATCCCGGATACCAACAATGTTCCCTTTAAGCTGCACGCTTGTGCAATTGCGCACTGCTCGCATATTCTAAGCGCATAAGAAAATCTATGCTACGCATAAAATAGTGAGTCCAAAAAAATTTCGAAATAAAAAAAATAGTTAAACAAAACATCACAGAATAAGAAAGTCAAATGCAAAGATATAATTTGTTCTTACAATTTCACAAAAAATGTTTTTTTTTTTTTTTTTTTTTTTTTTTTTTTTTAATTTAATAGCAGGGCAGACGAGACACAAATGTTAACCCCTTATCATGGCAAAACGAACGGGCAGCAACACACCCACTCACCAAGCCAAAGTAAAAAAGACATGCGGTTCTTTTAAGATGGAATGGCTGTAGGAGTATGTGCAAACAGAAGAACAAGTGGTAAATTGGGAGAGATTGTTTCTTTTTCGAGAGAGAAAGGTCTGCTCTGCAAAACATGCAGCAAAACCAAAGTGTCAAACGAGTTTTCAGAGGGAAAAGTGTGGACTGACAGGAAGCTGGACCACCTCACGCATCATATTCAGCAGAAAAGTAATTTGAAAGCTGTTGGAATTGTACAAAGACTCAAGATGGGAAAGGGGATTGGTACACTATTGCGGGAGAGCGCAAAAGACCGAGAGAAAAGCAACGAGCGGTCACACATTAAAAAAAAATCTGACCCTGTGCAAGTTAAAGTTGTCATTGACAATATTTTACTTGCCATCAAAATGAATGCATCAATGGTGTCAGTTCAACAAATCCACGATCACATGGCAAAGTATGTGAGTATACCAGAAAGCTGGCGAAGCAAAAACTATGAATTTGTGAACTCTATGAGATAGTGCAGAATGAGACTATGTGCAATGTTAAAAATGCACCTTGGTACCCTGATAGTAGATGAGAGCACAGACATAACAGTACACAAAATGCTAGTCATATATATTAAATACAGGGAGGAAAATTATGTAAACTATAAAAATGTGTTTGGTGCCATCATCCAGCTGACAGCATGCACTGCTCAGGATATTGTGCAGGCTATAACTCAGTTTTACTCCAAACGTGGACTGGAAATGCAAAGAATGGTGATGCTGACTTCCGATGATGCCTCAGTAATGCTAGGAAAGCACAACGGAGTTGCGGCTTTGTTTAAGCACTAAATACCACACCTAACTGAACAACAGGCCCATAAAGAGGAGTTGGACAATGATGATGCCTGGAAAGATGTGCCTTTGATGCAAGATGTGGAAACCCTTCTTAGAACTGTATATTCCACTTTCTCTCAGTCCACTGTGAAGAGGGGCAAAATGGAGGACCTAACAAGGATTCTTGATGAAGATACACTGTCATTCGACCTCTGAACAAAGTGCGATGGCTGTCACGGCACTAAGCTGTGAATGCTGTTCAGAGGAACAACACTGTGCTTGAAAAATACTGCAAAAGAGAATTCACTGATAACCGAGATCCAGTGGCAAAGTACTGGTACAAAAAGTTGAGTGATTCAAAGTTCAAGGTTATTGTCATTGCGCCGGGAGATGTTTTGGGTGAGCTAGCACAACTCAGCCTCTCTTTACAAAGACGCAACCTGACTGTGATGGACGGGCACTACTTTGCTAGAGCTAAGATTGAGAAGTTGTTTTCCTAATACTTGAAGGAGAAGGATGTACAGTGGAGTGACCATGCCAAAAAGGCAATGGGGACCTCATCAGCTGATGGCAGAAATACTGGTGTGATTACTCTTTTTATTAGTAAGATCTCTGATCAAATGGATGCTTGTTTTCCTGAGGATGAATTACAGCAGTGGTCTGCATTTGACATTGAAGCATTGAGCGCAGACATCAGTTTTGACTATGGATAAGCAGACATCACTACTCTGGCAAAGAAGTGAGGCCATTTTCCACCATCCACAGCCTATGGAGGCTATCAACAGTCAATATGCTGAATTCAAGTAATGAATTCATCATGAAGCAAAAACTTAAACAGGGGTCAATCAGCACATTTTGAGACATGGTGGCTGCAGCACTCAGATGTGAGGAGCTGAAGGAGATCTCACAGCTTGTGGATATTTGTGCAAAATTTAAAGCTTCCAGGAAAAATTGTGAAAGAGGATTTAGTTTAATGATTATCAAAATAGCATCAAGAAATCGACTTGAAGTGGCACATTTGGACCAGTTGATGTGCATAAAGTCAAAGCAGGAAGCAGACGGAGCCATTAACCTGGACAAAGTGTACAACCATTGGAGAAGTGAGAAGGACAGACGTGAAAGGTAAAATTTAAGTCAGATTTGTGCAAATTGTCGTGACATCAAGATTTTTTATTTGTGGATATTAATCATTAAATGCTGTTACAATGATATAATTTATGGTAGTAGAAATGCTAAGAAAAAATGTGTAATTAGATATTTTACAGACAGAACGATACAGGAATTTACACTGTGTCACCAGCTACTGCACATGTCATTGTGCAAAATATGAATGTTTTAATGCGAACAAAATGTGATGTCTGAAAGGCGTATATGTCTCATTTCTTCAAGAGCAGGACCTCACCAAGGCCAAATCAAGACTTTTATACATAACATACTACATATCTCATGAACAACATGATTTTTGTCTTTTTCATTGTAAGTGGGCCAAATCAGTTATATCAAAAGTAAACTAATGGAAATTGCTGCTGTAATTTGATTATTTTAATAAGCCATGTAACTTAGTATGATCCCAGGTTTTGAACAGGTGTGATACTGGTGTGTGGCCACAGCATGCACATCTAATGTTGCTCACAGTGGTCCTCAGTGTACTCGGGGAGCTTGTGTGTATGCCCAGACACATGAAAAATTAGAGAGAGAACGTTGGACACAAGTGGTCGGAATAAGTATCCTTGGCAGGGTGTCCCGGCTCTCCTTGAGATATTGGGTAAGGAGCTCAGTCTTCCAGGAGGGGGTCAGAGTAGAGCTGCTGCTCCTGCGCATCGAGAGGAACAAGATAAGGTGGCTTGGCATCAGGTCAGGATGCTTCCTGGACTTCTCCCTGGTGAGTTGTTCCGGCCATGTCCCACTTGAAAGAGGTCCTGGGGAACACCCAAGAAATGCTGGAGTGACTATGTCTCTCTCCTGGCCAGGGAATGCCTTGGGATTACCCCGGAGGAGCTGGACCATGTTGGCATGGAGAGGGAAGACTGGGCCTCTCTCCTTCCCCAGGTTAGCAATGGAAAATAATTGGATCAGTTCCCCTAAAGAAATCAAAGATTTGCTTCATATGGGTTTTTAGACACCAGTTTACAGCTTAAATTTTAAAGGTCCTCTTTTTGAGCATACAATTAGCATGTGTTCATAATGAAGTCTGTCTGACACCAACCAGTGGCGAGTTCCATTTAAGTAGATATTGTTTCAATGCAATTGGTGAATTAGTCTAATACATTTAAGTTAATAAATAACATTTTTTAATTGTCATCTATAAACAAATATTAATTCTATCAGGGGTCTGAATTGCAGAATTTACTATCCAAACATTACACTTTATAATAATAGGTAAATATGTGGCATGAATTAAAAGTAAACAAACAAACACTTGAATATTCTACATTCTAACATCGTTACAATAGCATCCAAACATTAAATGAAAAAGAAATATAACTAGAACATGTAAAAAAAAAAAAAAAAACAAGGAACAATTCATGCCATCAAGAAATAATAAAGTGCAATATGAATGATAAAGAAGGGTGGAAAAATTGCAGACATGCAATAAAAAGCACAATCAAAAAACTGATCTGAAAACAAGTGAAAACAAACAATTTTGGGGGGAAAAAAAAGCGAATCAAGAGGAGGACGCATCAATGAACAATGGTAAATAATGCTAAGTGCTAAGCACAACTGCCGCTATGCTACAACGCCACAAGGCGGTAAAAATCCTTTGTTTCTTTATTTGTTTGTTTGTGCACCTTGGGCTTGTTCGCCGGTTGATACAAAATTTGTTCGAAAACTCTGGTCGTGAGCCTATTTATTCTTGACGGAGCATTCACACGCTGAGTTTCAATTGTACATTAGCCAACAACCAATAACTATTTATGACTACAATGGTGTTTTTATTTGCTTACATCTCATGATTATATTGAGCTTCAGTGATTTAAAAAAAAGTTTTTGATTTCAAGTGGGTTGTTAGAGGGATGTAGGTAGATAGTGTCTTAAAAGCTCTGAGTATGAGTTGCTGCAGCAGTCTGACTCCTTAAGCTGTTCCACAATTTCACCAAATCTAAATGAAGCTGAAACTAAAGAAGTTGAGCCCCCAATTAGAGATCAGGAGACGCAAACCACTGTTAGGGTTGTACCTGTTCAGCTTTATGGTATAAGAGGGAAAGGTGTTTTTTTTTTATTTTTTTTTTTATAAATTCATCAGCAACAGACACTGGTGATTTTGTCAGGGGAGAGCTGCAAAGAACCACACCTGTAAGGCATGCAAAGATCCAAAGTTAAGGTCACGATTGAAGAGAGAAGATGGGCCTTTTCTTGCCTTGTCTGCACTTCAAGGAGAGAAGATTGGCAAAGGCACTCCAAACAAGGAGATATGAAAAAGAAGAAGGGTGGTCATTGTGAATTACAGCTGACTTATGGAGATTTATTCAAAGTGAGATGAAATTCCTACAATTAAGTCACATAGGGAGAGCACTCATACAAGAATTCTAATGGCCAATTTGGGCAATGTAACAGTTTGCAAACAGCTCTACTTTATAGGTCACATAATACTGTTGCCACTAGCAGACACATGGAGATATAGGACTGCACCACAACATGTACAAAATGAATATTACCACAGTGCAAACCAGAGACCTTAAGATATTCTATCAGAAAGATTTAGGTTTTTTTTTAACATTTATTATTTGTCCTCTGGACACAATATGAATGTCTTGGCTTCAGTTTGGTTGAGTCAGCAACATTACATGAGGAGAAACTACAACAGAAAATAAAAAGGAGTTATTGCTCCATATCAGTTTTTTTTAACATCACACAAATTATACTAGGTTCAGTCATGACACCTCTGGATATGAAAAACCCATTGAAATGCTTAAATCCGATGATGATAGGTAAGATTCGCACCTCAGACGGTCATGAATCACGACTTTTGGAAAATAGTGGAACAAAGAAACACCTGAATCCTGTCCAGTCACACTGAACTCATAGACCATCGGGTCAACAGTCAAAGGACCATCTTTCAAGCAGACTCCAAAAGTAAAGCCTTCTAACTTAGGGGCAAATTTGAAGATTCACAAGAGAAACCTAAAATCACTGACAAGCCAGTTTTGAAAGTAGAAAACTGAGCAGCAATACTTTCCTTTGTCAAGGGAAAAAAAAAAATTGCTATCCTTTCTACATTTCATAACTTGACCAGTCTCTCGGTTGCACAAGTGATAAAAAGCAAATTCACTTCAAATCGTGATGCAAATTTTAACTGAAACCTATGGCAAATCTTCAACATCACAGTTAAAAATGGGAGGTCCGGATCTTTGTTGCAGACTACTTTCAGTTAAGAAAACATTTACATTTGGTACAGTAGTGAGGTTTACATTACCAGGACTAAGTTTGTTATGGACTACTGATCCATGTATTGCTACCGTAGGGCTCGCTGGTGCACTTCCAGTTGTGCATAACAGGCTAACTGGATAACTGACAAATGACAACCAGTCCTGAGAGAAAAAGGGGAAGGGCAAAAAGATAAGAAAGCCATGTGGTCATGAAGACAACAGGGCCCAGGCAACATTTGTTTCCACATTTTTTGAGCTCATTATAAGCTCAAGCATATGAAATGTGCAGTAACTTGATCAAAAGACAAAGATAGCGCAATGAATTTGATGGCTACCGTGTAAAATAGAGGGATGGCACCAACTTTTCAGTTCCAGTGACAGCTGAAGAAGGATCACATGACCTATTTGACACAGCCAAATACCCTGAAAATCACGCAGGATCAGTAAACCAAAGGTTGAATAACAGATCAGATTTAAATTAAACTTGATATTGTTTGACTATATTAACTTGTCACCAGTTGTTATAATTTGATGTAAAAATGGAATTAAATTAAGCGTTTGACTTTCTCCTCACAAGGATTTTTTTAATCCTTTCATTTAAGCCACCCCTAATTGCACATAATATTTGATAAATCAAGGCAATCATGTCGCTAGTGATAAAGGATCCATACCAGCATATCTAAAAATACTCTGGCAGAGGCAGAGGATTTTTTGAAAAATCAGTGAACCCAAAAAAAAAAAAAAAAAAAAAAAAAAAAAAAAAATAAAAAAAAAGAAAAAAAAAAAAAAAAAAAAAAAAAAAAAAAAAAAAAAAAAAAAAAAAAAAAACCTTTTTAAAAAAAGGAAAAAAAAGGAAAAAAAAAAAAATATTCACCTACTTTTTTTTAAAAAAGGCCATTGGGTGTTTAAAAACAAATTTAAAATTTAAAAAAAAAAAAAAAGACAGGACCCGTCC
>CAAKHD010014316.1:43527-56174 GCA_901007705.1 Fistularia tabacaria
AAACCCACCCCAAAAAATAAAAAAAACCCCTGGAAGAGGAAGAGGATTTTTTAAAAAAAAAGAAACCAAAAAAAAAAAAAAAAAAAAAAAAAAAAAAAAAAACCTATTTAAAAAATGGCAAAAATAGGCAAATATAAAAAGTATCTACCTACTTCTTCTTAGAAAGGCCATTGTGGTGTTTAACAACAAATTATACATGTAAAAAAAAAAAAAAGGACAGGATCAGTCGTCCTTGGAACCAAACATTCCTGGTTCGATTCCCGACTCCTCCTAGCCTGTCGAAATGTTGTTGAGCAAGACACTGAACCCCTAACTGCTCCCCTGGTGCTGTTGATTGGCTGCCTCCAGCTCATGGTTCACCCATGATGGGTCAAATTTCACTGATGTTGTGCTCTATGTATAACTGAATGTTACAAAAAAGGTCTTTCTCTAAAAAAAAATTAAACTTCCAATAAAAAAAGCTTTGGGCTAATTTATAATCAGCTGGCTCTGATGAGGGGAGAGAGATTGAATAAGACATAATGCAAAGCTTATGACGAAGACAGATATTTCCACAATCTAACTATGTAGCAAAAAATTAAAGTCCTAAATTACAACTACTGAAAATGTTTTTGCCATCAGTGTTCATTTAACCATGAAAAGTGCAGCCAGTAGCCATATTCTATTAAGGCTGTTGATTTCAGTGCAGGTCAGAGTTAAGCACTGACATCACCACTGCTTAACCTAAGGCACATTGTTTGCAAAACAAAAGCTCACATTGAAAGGGAAAAGTATGATACTGAAACCATTGTCAACATCCTTGTATGGTACAAAGCTTGATCCTATACGATTGTTCTGCTGAACAGCAGCTTATTTTGTAATAATATACATAAGATTGCATATATTATTAAACATTTTGGGCAATGGCTTTTTGTGTGACATATCCAAATAACACTACCAGACACATATAACAGAAACAGGCTAATTCATGAAAAGACATTATAAATACAAACTAAGTTATATTAACATAGTCTATTACTAAGCCTTGCTGCCTGTGTCCCCTTTTTGTGGGTGCTGGGATGCTTCACCGGTTCAATGTTCTATGCCTGAAGGCTAAGGATATTCTTACTACGTAAAGTAAAGGGGCATTCCCAAAGATCCAAGGGAAGTTTTGTAGAGGTATAAAGTCTTTCATTTCAAGACCCAAACCAGTTTCACTTTACAAATGGAGAGGATTTTCTGAGGATGAGCATCTTATGGTGATCATTTAAGTCCTGACACTGAGACATGTGTCTCTCAGTATAGTACTTGTAAATCAATTTAAAGGAAAAAGAGGAGAGGGAAATGCAGAGAAGAGAAAAAAAATGATCATGCAAGCCAAGGATTAAAGCTGATGAGTAGCTGAGGCCAGAATGTAAATCAAACAGGGTAACGAAACTGATACTTAAAGATCTCTGCATTCAGAATTACTGAACAGTGGAAGCTTGTCTCATGCCCTATCTATGCAGACTCCTGGATGTGTCTTGAAGTATTTGAACATGTGAAAAGTTCAAAAGGGAGGAGTTGTCTATATGAAGTAGAAAGTGTTTTAGACTCACCAACCAAACTGTGAATTCCTTCCAAGTATTAAGCCTGAAGACCTATGGAAAATGTATTCAAATCCACTCAAAGTGTTTTGAAAACTAAAGGGAGCGAGAGGACATACAAAAAAAGTGGTGAAATACAGCTGGATAACTGAATCCAAATCAATACTTGACTGGCCTACAGATATTAATAGAAAAATCACAAAAGCCCTTAACCACACTTAAGAAAAAGTTACCATCAAAACTTTCTTTGCTGTTACCCAAATTCGAAAAAAAAAAAAAAAAAAAAAAACTTTAGTCGGTCTAATAATGTTACACCACCTGATTAGATCTGACAGCTGCCATAGTAAAGTATCAAACATACAAATATGCTGACACAAAATGCAAAAACTAGAACAGGACTTCCCAATCACAAATCCAGTCCTTGATTTACAGATTGTGTGAGGTCTTATGTAGCATAAACCATTAATATTCGGATACAAGTAGCATATGAACAGCATACAAAACAGTTTAATTACTCATTTTGTTGACCGTGAAACCAAAGAATTGACACTCAAAATCACAGATTTGAGATTGCACATGTTGAGATTTTGCATTTTGGCATTAAAGTACCTTCATGTTTGTCTGGAAGTGAGAAACCAACGAAAAAATTAAATTAAATTCAAAAAACAATCTAAATTTTATATTGTTCCCTTGGGAGCACATGTGTCAACCACTATTCATACAGGAGCTGATAGCAAAGTGGTAAAGGAGTCTTGCCATATGAAAAATAATTCTTGCATTTCCAAGGACTTAAAAAAAAAAAAAAGAGGTATGTGCCACTTGTACAGACATTCAGGTTTAGAAACGGTAAAACTTTTTATTCTATGCACTTTCACACTATCAAATTGCACTGAGACCCCAGTGGTGCATTCTTTATAGAAGATATCACTGTTTAGGTCAATGCAAAAAGGGCAATTTCTCCCAATATCAACTGAATTGGACTCAAGCCTAATGAGTATTTTTGGCACTAATTTACCCTTCCACCGATTTGGATGTAAATAGCTCTGGGACTTCTTTTTGCGTGAGCAAATCAACAGACAGGAAAAAAAAACACAGTTGTGAAAAGACAAACCATCCTAGAAGTGAATTAGTGGGTATAAATACAGTATGTAGAACTGCTTGAAAGAATGCACTAAAAAGGAAAGCTAATATTACTAGAATGGCATGTTTGTGAGAGATGGTAGGGCCAAGTTGTTTTTATTATACTTTTTGTCTGAATAAGGGTTAATGAAAGGCACAAGACATACTGCTTAAAAATTGAGGAAATAACTTTTTTTTTCAAGTATGGCACTTGTTTTTGTCAAATTATCCACTTGCTCAGACGACATTAGGGAAAGGAGAAGTGATTGTTGGGCTTACAGAATAATCAATATCATACCTGCTTACAAGTTCAGTTATCCATAAACACAGAATTGTGATTTACAACCTTCTACTTGCTGTATTGCCTCAGTTAGCATCTTCTAGAAACCCACATTTTCTTCTGAGGGGGAGACTATCAGCCACACTGACCATAGGTCAAGACATATGACAGAATGTTGAATTAAAAAAAAAACATCTGGCTAGTCTACAAATTGTATAATACTGACAAACCTCCAATGGGAGCAAAGACGTCTAATTTTGAGCCTCACATATTCCAAATCTAATATTGCCATTACACACTGTGCTGTCTTCTAAAAATTGGAACTACTTGCTTGTAATAAGAAAGCAGGACAGCAATAAAATTTGACAGCTCAGTAGGTTGTTACAAAACTGTAAAGGAATTGACACATTACACATGTTTTTGCCCATGCAGTTGTGCAAAACTGCAAAGGCAAGTCATGCAGACAATTTTGCTAAGTTTTATTTTTGAAGTAATATCATCATTAATGTTACACAAAGAAAAGGAAGCTGTTGCAACTCAAAACTGAATGTAGAAACAAATGAATACAGGGTCAACAGATACAAAGCGTAGGCCAAGCCCATTCAAAGGGAGGGCATAAAATCACAGAAGACATGAAGCAAACTTTGCCTCAAATCATGGATCTTTCTAAACCTAAATATACTGCATTAGCTAACAATATCAACCAAAATAAAAAAGCACATTTTCCAGTGAATCCCTCTCATTATCAGGTTTGAAACCTGAAATCATTCTGTGTGAGCGGCATGCAGAAGAAACAGTCCACTCAAGAGCCGACTGAAACATCTAGACAGAACAAGTCGCTTATTATTCAAGACACTGCCTTTGACTTATACTTCCTTATAAGAATACTGAAAACTAGAATTAACAGGTTATCAACTGAAAGAATCAACGGAAAGTACAAAGGGGGAAAAAGGTTAGATTGATACAATCTGTTTGACAGGGCACGTTTGCCTCTCAAATAGCCATCTCTGGCTATAAGACAGAGGGGAGAGATGGAGTTTTGACATACACTGATGAGTTCTTATTCCTGTTTAGTTGTTAGGTCCTGGTGTCCTCGGCTACAGCTAGGCTTGAGTAGCCTAAAGGCATTAGAATTTTCTTGGGAAAAAATTCTCAAGGGCATTACTTTACTACATGTTGTAACATATTGCACACACCGTGAACCTAAAATGATTATGGGGAGTACAGCAGTTGACCACATAATAATGGATGTCTGCCCCTGTTAGAAAATGTTCCTGGTTCTGGTGAGTATTGGAGAAATAGCAAGGTAAAGAAGAATATTTTTTAATAAGTAGTAGAAACATTAATGTTTTAGGACCTGTTTGTTATGCAATGAGAAGATGATGCTTTATTTAAAAACAAAATAAATAAATAACTGATGAACCTTTGAGCAAAAAATTACAAGGTTATTTTCCTGTTTGCTGGGAAGTCCGGACTACTTTTCAGAATATATAATTGGCTGTCTGCTTTCTGGTGATGTTAGGGCCTTTCTGACACATGCAGACATTTTCAACTACAGAGCAGCCACATTAAGTGACACTGACAGTGATAACTTTTCTTGAGGCAGCAACATACATTGCTCCTCCCTGCATTCGATTGAAATTAAATGTTGACACTGTTTTTCTTTTTCAAAGCAAAAAAAACATTGAACAAAACTATATTCATTCATTTATTGTCTTAAAAGTTCCCCAGCAAGGAAAGGTCAGTTTTCTATACAGATTCAATTAATGTGCAAAGCGATCTAATATATAGTTGTGTTGTGTAATGTGTGTTTGCTGCCAATATCAGTACTGAATGCAGACACCAGAAGCATTTTTCCCTCCAAGTAATTTCTGAAATTACCTTGGATGCAAGTTGAAAATTCTGTTTCAATTAGTTGGATTTTTCTTTTTATCATCATGCAAGATCAGTTGCTGAACACTTATAAAATGATCAAATGTGTGATTTTATTTTTCAAAACAGTCGTATGTGTGGTTTGTCAGTACAAAATGTCTTATTGTTGTTGTCATTTTTGTCATTTCCTCATATTGTTCAACCATGATTTTCACATGACAAGCAAAAGCTACTGCAGCAGGCTCAGATTTTTTTTTCATAATAAATAAGATATTAACAACAACAAGATTCCAAGCAAATGAATGTGTCAGCAACATCAAGGCCCTCATTGTCTCCTTTGTATGAAAATCAAAACTCTTGACAGTGATTCTTTCAGGTTCCAATTTATCTCTTTTGAACGCTAGTCAATGACCCTCACCTCAACCTTTAGAGATAAGATAAGACAAGACCAAAACAAATCAATTTCACTGACCAGCACGTGTGACATCTTGCTGCCAAGTACTCCTTTGTCCAAAAAAGAGGAGGGGTGAGCAACCCTCGTGTGAGTAAAAGTCTTCCTATGTGTGAAAGGTAAATAAATGACCACGCTCCTGTCCTGGTGATGATTGTCTCGCGTTGACATCACGAGCACAATGTGAAGGTGATTTCATGATTGGCAAACCCATCGCCCAAGCGAAGCTTTGAACTGAATGAGAAGACTGATGAGATTTTTATATTAAAAAAACACTGCAACCGCTCAGCCACTCAATGTTTTGATTCGCTTAGTGTAATCGCATAGCAACAGTGAGCAGCTTGGACTGTACAGACAGACAAACATACGGACCAGTCCTTCTGCTGTAGCTTTTTTTTTTTTTTCCCCACAACTCGATATCATTACATCACGGGCTCTATGCCGATGCATGGCTCAGGCTGAGGAGTGACGTGGCAAATGTTCAAACTTGTAAATTCCCTGCCATGCCCTCGCATGGAGTTAAGAGTCTTAGTGAACGAGACCGGTAGCTAAATTTGCTACTTAAAGAGCCAAAGCCTCGGTCGCGAACTGCGGGCCGCTGCTGTCAATTTTGGGATCAAGTTCAAAAGCACAGTAAAATCCGACTTTGCCCTCAGAGCCGAACTTCTGGATATGGGAGCCACTGGAATGTTAAACCACTAAAACAGACAATTACTTTGTCCGCAACAACGACGGCTTGCGAGTTGTAGAGTAAAAAGTCAGACGGAGAGTAAAGTGACGTTACACGCCGGCTGTCCATTTGGCTGCTTGTGGATGCTAGCTTGGTTAACATAATCTGGAACATACTTATGCCTGCATTCTCGCGCAATAGTTCTGCATATGAGCAAGTCTATACCTACTTTTGTGCCTGCCGCCACCCCAGGATTGTTTGGCGATGTTGGGGCTTCGTATAATTGCCTTTCCGGCGGATTTCAAGGCGTCCATGTTGCGACGAAAGTGGGGCAAACACCCCCACTACCACCGTCAAGCCTACCCGCGTCTATCGAATCACTTCGCTGGGCAGAACCCAGTCTCCTCCCTTACGAACTTTTCTCCCCTCTCTCTTCACCCCACCGCACGGGTAGCTTTCCGTCAATCTCAGATTATCAGGTTCGTCCCCCTGGGCGGTGTTACATATGTAAATTGATAGGATAATGTGCGTGACGCCCGTCTGTGGAATCACCGAATCTGTGGCAGTTGCAGCTTCGGCGTTGACATCCCGGGCGGGCGGTGCTGTCGAGTCAATGAACGATGGATTAACGGCGGATTAATTTACAGCCAGTGATTTCTGTGGCAGTGTTGATTAGATCAGGGACCGTTTATAGATCATTTATAATTCCTTCCTCTGGTGTTCCTGGGGCCGTGTATTTTGTGGGAATGTTTTGAGCAATTTTCATTTCAGTGGCACGACAAGTAATAAACCGGCGGGATATCAGAACCACTTCTGATCATCCGACGTGGCTAAATGTATGTCATGCATTGGAAAAATAGTCATTGCGAACCATAAACTAGTTCATTTCTGCGAGTAAAAGTGAAACGGTTTCTCCCTCTCTTATTGCTCTGACTGCAGACATCTCACCATGCCTCGTCAACTGCATAAACAATTAAGAATTTGAGTTAAACTGTTGGGATTCTTGGGTTGTAGAAACCTTTTCTTTTCGATTGTTTCCTTCGGGAGGCGCCACACCGAACCATCGGCCTCCATCTAATCCATTCCCCTGCATCCTCTTCTGTCATGCCAAGTAACTAAGTCATTTCGTTCTACATCAGTCGATTTCGCCTTTGGCTCTTCCTACAGCCCTTCTGTCCGCCAGTTCTTAGGTTAGCATTATTCTTCTACCCATATGTTCGCTCTCCATCCTCTCTACATGTCCAACCTATCTCAGTATGACCAAAGAGTATTGAACACAGATTATCTTGTTTTAAGAATTTAAAAGATCTCGATTAAAGAATTGATTTCCAAAATCAGAAAGGAAAAAAAAAAAAAATGAGGACAGTGTATGTGCTCTTCTGTTGAAACAAAAAAACATTTTAAACATTATCCATTTCTGGTTAAATAGTTTCACAAGGCTCATGTCAACACACTGGAGAGGCATTCAAGAAAATGTTGCCATTCAGCATTTCACAAAACATGACAAGCTCAAGGGCAGGGTTTCAACAGGCATTAGGTCACGCGTTAGAAACCGCTGCATTATTTTTTACTCTCAAGCTTAGAGAAATGTGAAAAAATTGCTTTCTTTCTTCTGAAAGAAAATGCCTAAATGATCACAGCACTATAGTTCAACACTTTAAACTTAATCTATTTGAACTCAGACAGGTATACTGCCATTTAAGTCACAATTTCCTTCTATGTCGTAAGTTACAAAAATGTTCTCCTTGGAGCCTAGAGGAAACTGAAGCAAGACATATTTTGACATTCGAAGCAGCAAGATTTGTGGCAGTATAGTGTGGTCCTAGGGAAATGTAATGTGTCTCTGCTGAAAGAGAAGAGAGAAGGTGGGGGAGGGAGATGCTCAACACAGTGAGTAATTTGTAGTAATTAAAATACATTATTTATTAATTCATACAAACTAATCTCATTACCTCAGCCAAGTGGTACTGTGTCATTAATACAGACAGCATGTGTTTCTGCCTGCCCAGAAAATTTACCATGATCATCACATCGATAACTTTTGATCAGTTTCATATTTTTGGGTGTGGGGAATGTACAGTAGATGCAGGTGATATGTCTAATTTTATCAGAAAATCAATTTGTCATTGCGCCTTAATACGAAATGTGAACCCCAAGGGGTAAAAAAAAAGACCAAAAAAAAAAAATCAAATCAAATAATTAAGAAGACATATCGCAGGCTTGACTCCACCAAAATATGTGGTGCCAAATTCAAACAGCTGCATTTAAGGATTGTATGTAGAACTCTTTCTTAGCAAGTTGTTAACAGATTACATGAGACCTTTTTGCTTTTATGCAGCTTAATCAAGAGTTTTTGGAGAACATTTTTGAAAGAAAGCAGATTTCAGGTCCTACTTCATATTCTGAAGTCCATTGTCCTGAGTAGATTTCTTACTCTATCTACAAGATGTCTCACTGAAATCAGAAAGGGGTGGGGTATGATTTTCATCCCATGACCTACATGATTGAAATCCCCGGGCAGCAATTGAGGGAAATTTGTAATTTCCATTCAAAATATTGACAATTTAAAAAAACAACAACTTTAAAATAGGGCTTAATTACTCAGCTAATGCAGCAAAGTCAAGTTTATCCCCACAGTATTTTTCAAGTTATGCACAGTAACAGCTACAAACCAACACTGATGCTTTCTTATTTATGCTTAAGATAAAATAGAGAACAATTTTGACTTGAGAATTCAGCAACTAAATAAAAAAATGTCCCCCTTGTTTTGATCAGATTTTGTGGTAGAAAATTCTAATGTGACTGAACCAGAGCCTGTGGAGACACAAATGACATCTTTCACTGGAAGTCTATCAATAAAGAATGCCTCTTTGTGGCAACCTGATTGCCCATGACAATGAAGTGAGGATGCTCAATGAATATAATCCAACTATGGTACTGTAAGAGAAGGTCTGGAGTGACAGAGAAATGACTGGTGCAGGGCATGCACACGAGCTGTGAGAAAGTGGTGAGGTGTGCTGTAGCTTTGACAGAGAAGTTCAGGATAGAAGTGGGACTACATCAGGAATCAGCCTTGAGCCCTTTCTTGTTTGCAATGGAGATGAACAGGCTGACAGATGAGGTAAGACGGGAATCTCCATGGACCATGATGTTTGCAGATGATATTGTGATATGTAGTGAAAGCAGGGAACAGGTTGAAGAAAAATCTTGAGAGGTGGAGGTTTGCTCTAGAAAGGAGAGGAATGAAGGTTAGTCGCAGCAAGACAGAATGTATGTGTGAAAATGAGAGGAACCCGGGTGGAACGTTGAGGCTACAGGAAGTGGAGATCAAGAAGTTGGAGGACTTCAGGTACTTAGGATCAACAGTCCAGAGCAATGGAGAGTGTGGAAAAGAGATAAAGAAACGGGTTCAAGCAGGTTGGAATGGGTGGAGAAAAGTTTAAGGGGTTCTATGTGATAGAAGAATATTGTCCAGAATGAAGGGAAAGGTTTACAAAACAGTGATGAGAACAGCGATGCTGTAGGGTTTGGAGACAGTGGTACTGCACAAAAGACAGGAGGCAGAGCTGGAGGTAGCAGAAATGAAGATGTTGAGGTTCTCTTTAGGAGTGACGAGGATGGATAGGATCAGGAATGAGTCCATCAGAGGGACAGCACATGTTAGATGTTTGCAGATGACATTGAGATCTGTAGTGAGAGCAGGTGGAGGAAAATCACAAGAAATCTAGAAAGAAGAAGAATCTAGGTTAGTCACGGGAAGACAAAATATGTATGTGAATGAAGAACCCAAGTGGAGCGGTGAGGCTACAAGGGGTAGAGATAAAGAAGTACTACGGGTCAACAGTTCAGAGCACTGGAGAGTGTGGTAAAGAGGGGAAGAAACAGATTCAAGCAGGTTGGGACAGCTGGAGAAAAGTGTCAGGGGTAATGTGTGATAAGAGTACCTGCCAGAATTAAAGGGGAAATTTAGACATGACATTGGTGATGCCAGCTATGTTTTATGGTTTGGAGATAGTGGCAGAGGAAAAGACAGGAAGCAGAGCTGAAGGTAGCAGAGATAAAAATGTTGAGGTTCTCTTTGGGAGTGACAAGGATGGATAGGATCAGGAATTAGTCTATCGGAGGGACAGCACATTATATGTTTTGGTGATAACATCAGAGAGGTCAGGCTGAGATGGTTTGGTCATGTACAGAAGAGGGATACATGAATACAATGGTAGATGGATGCTAGGGTTGGAGCTACCAGGCAGGAGGCCTAGAGGAAGACTAAAGAGAAGATTTATAGATGTAGTGAAAGAGGACATGAAGTTAGTGGATGTGAGAGAAGAGGATACAGAGAATAGGGTGAGATGGAGGAGGTTGATTCACTGTGGCGACCCCTGAAGGGAAAAGCCAAAAGGAAAAGAAAAAGAAGAAAATGTCGTAGCCAAGCCAAAAATACTTCAATGTTCCATGAATTTACATTACATCAAAAATAGTAATAGGATATCAAATCCAAGCCAATCGAAAGCCAAATAGCCATTCTGAAATTTCTGCACACATTTTAGCAGGAACATGAACAAAGACATACTGACATACTGCAAGAAAAAAAAGTTTATTCCTTGTAAACCTCACAGAGCAAGTGCAGCCAAGGTCAGACCTGGGGAGGAACAGCAGTGATTGTGGGCATAGAAAACAAAAAAAACCAAAACACTTTTCTATACTCTCAACAATCAGTTGACCAAACAACTGTCTAGACCGCAATTTTTTCACAACACTTTTTTTCCAAGAGCCAATGAAAGCAATCGAAGAACTCCAAAGCTTTTCCATATACAGTAGGTGAAAACCACACGCACAACAATGACCATTACAGAAGATGGTTAAACCGTTCCAGACTTGAGATTTTCTTCTTAAAAATAACACCAGGAACAGAAGAAAGGAAAACAGTCACTTGCCAAACAGTTGCAAATACTGTAACATTCACAAAAATAACTTTGATTTTTTTAGTCCCATACTGGCAATGACATGGTCTATTCAGAACAGGCGACCATATTTTTCAACCTGTTTCACAAAAAAGTCCTATTCAGTCAGATATTTGACACACATCACCAAATACATTTGTTGTACATACATTCTTCAACAAGTGACCAGAGACCAGCATTGCATTCTTGGCACACAATCTGAAATGGAGGATCAATTAAATACAATTATTTAAACTTCAATATTCAGATTTGGCATATTTGAAGCTTTGTCTCCTTTGAATTGCAAGGTCCACCTTAAGTTTTCCCTTTCATAGAGCATGCGTGTTCTCCAGTGCGATATTAAACTGGAAGTCAAAAGAAAAGGGGGCCAGGGTAAATCAGGGGATTTGGAGTTTTACAGCAATAGAGAATACTTCTGTGAATTGCGGTACGTTGAGCCAGGAACATTTGTAATGGGAAAACAAAGCAAGAAGAAAGGAAAGAAAAACCAAGTGCTGCATTGGTTGTACTGGGCCTATTCCTTGTATAACTGACCAGGTGGCTCTTGAGTGAGTACAATGACCAATTTCTCAACAATAGTAGAGAAATTAGAAACAGGAGCAAAAACAGTTGGGTTCAGATTATAACTTAGTTTCATTTCCCAGGGTGGGATGAAATTCATACTTCCCAGCATAGCCAGATGATTCAAAGCTAATTTTGACAAGTTGGGCAAAATTTCATGATCAAACTCAGAATGTCCTCACTCAAGGCACTATAACGTGAACTTGTGAAAGCACAACAGAAAATGCTGATCATCTAAATCGTCTTCAGTTCCCAATGAACACCATGAAATATTTTTGTCTGTGTTATGGTACTTAATATTTGGAGCTGTCAGAGTTGTATTTGAACTGGTGATTTTACGCTGATTTGGCTCATATCTGAGATGCCTTCACACAACATAATCGCAAATGACACTTCCAGCTCATTGAAACCAACTCCAGTTTCAGAAAAAAAGCAGGGCAGAATTGGAAAAACTTTTTGTCACCGGACACCAATCGACACCAATCGACACATTAATTTGGCATCTGAATACAGATTAAAAGAAGACAAATGCAACAAGACAAACGTGCTAAATTTGCACTACATTCCACTGATTGTAGATGTTGCTATTACAACTTGAAAACAATTTGCATTGTCTATAAATTGGGATACAGGTCAGTCTGAATGGCATTAAGGAAAACTCTTTTTTATAAATTTGAATTATAAAGCAACAATTACCAGGACCAAATAGGAGGTAATTAGTTGCCTGTGGTTGTAGTGATGGTGAGAAAGATTAAATACCCTTGGGATAAGGAAACATACCCAAATCTGTGAGGTTTCACTATACACTTATGAGGAAAACTCTGGGACTTCCTAGTTGACATGTAATGTCTGTCTTTTTTTGTCTTTTGTTTCAACTACACACAAATACAACATCCTTCTGATCTGGCAGGAAGATAACAGAGACCCAAGAAAAACAACATTCTCCGCCGCAGACATGCTGAGCAGATTGGAAGGTGGTAGCCCAGCTGGGGGGGGGGGGGGGGGGGGGGGGGGAGAAAGGGGGGGGGGGGGGGGGGGGGGGGGGGGGGGGGGGGGGGAAGGATGGCACCGTCATTACAAACTTAAGGAGGCAGTGAGACATTTCATTCCAGGGGAAAGAATGTGTGGTCTGTGGTCTTGCTATCTGACAATAATAACTATGATTATT
>CAAKHD010014316.1:56194-96348 GCA_901007705.1 Fistularia tabacaria
GGGCGGGGGGGGGGGGGGGGGGGGGGGGGGGGGGGGGGGGGGGGGGGGGGGGGGGGGGGGGGGGGGGGGGGGGGGGGGTAATGTAAGGATGGATGGAGGGGTCGGACAAACCCTTCACTTTTTTAGTGGCTGATAAACAGAGGCATTGGGATCTAGGCCAGAGGGATTGGTGTCCATGAACTTTGAGGAGTAGTGGGGAGCCACAGGGGTCATGCTGCTGGTGTCAGATGTATATGAGATACTGGGCATTACAGCCATCACTTCTGCTATCTTCTGCTTTAGATCTTTTATCTCTTGGTCTTTCTGCAGGATCTGGCCTATAGGAAAATATTAAGAATATAGTCCAAAAAGTTAAGTTTTAGACTATGGCAGGGAAAACGTAATAACTGAGTATTTAGCTTGCCAAATGGGCTTACCTTGTGCAATCTCTAGCTGTCGTTTAGCATCTCCCAGTGCAGAGAAAAGGTCCAGTTTGATCCTTGTCTCTGCACTAAGACTGTTCTCCAAGTGCTGGGTCTTGTCTTGCATGGCTGACAACGCTGACATCAACACCTCAGTGTCTTTTTCATTTTCCTTATATTTATGAAGCTCCTACATGTTGAAGATGAAAATATAAGGTTGAGAAGGTAAGCATCACCATATAATGGTATCCACAGTCAAACAGATGTGGGAGTATTGCAGAGATATCCACAGCTAGGGGGTATCAAGTCAATAAAAATATCAGACTAATTTCTAAAGGGTCAGGCATGTGACAGAGCTCCAAAGTTTATTAAATAACATACATTTTGAATATGAAATGAATGGATACCTTCTTGATCCCCGTGGGGAAATTCGTGTGTTACAGTAACAGTTGAGCTGCCTCAACAGGCTGCCGTCTTCCAGCGCCATCTTAAAGTGTGGTGGTTTACTTTGTTACAACAGTTATGTGTGCCTGATTGTTGCATATTTTGGTTATTTTTACATATTTTGGTTATTTTTGTGTACTAAATTATCAAATCTATTATACAAATGGTAAGGTAGAAATAAGTGAAAAATTACATTACGATTTTGGAAAGACTCATTTACAGCAACGTACATGAAGTACTATACAGAACAAACAAAGCTTCAATATTGAGTTTATGTTACACAATAAAAAGTATCAGAGAGAAGTAATACATCAAATGAGACGGTTATATCTGAGCCTAAACTGTTGAGAAATTGCGCATTCCTCCATTCCAGCATTTTATAAATAATGTTTCTTTGCAATCTTAGCTTTAATTTTCGTCCCAATGGTTTTCATTTGTGACTAAAAACGGTCAGTTACTTTTTCTTTACAAGATATGACAAATTGAGAAAGTTATAACCCTCTACCAATCTCCCTTAAAGTAGCCAAATAAATTGAAAGCACAGTGACAGGTGGTGTTAATTTTATCACCAAATACTCTCCAAAAGATAAATTTACATGTCATCATTTCCTGAAATGCAAATTCATGATTTGGTGCTTGGTTATATTTATCATTGACGGATGGAATTGAATTTCTATACAGGACGTATGACGATAATTCAATCAGAGGAATAGTACATGGCAGGGGAACAATTTAGGTCTATCCGTGAATTTTGATGGTATTAAAGTTGACGATGATGCTACTCTTAATTTTTAATTGAATTAGACATGAAAAATTCCAAACACAGGATCCTTTTAGTATAACATAAAAAAAAACTACTTTCATCTGCTTCGATACATGACCATGTATAACTTTTCCCTGTAATAAAGATTCTCAATACAATGTACCTGAACTTTTAATTCAACCTCTCGGATCTGGTCCTCTTTTAGCTTGTTGTCCATTGTAAGTTTCTTACACTCTGTTTCTAATTCTGTGATCCGCCGTCGCAATGTGTCTGTGCATTCCCCTCTATGAAGAAAAGGGTGAAGCAATAAGAATATTGTGATTCAGATCATAATCAAAAAACTGTAAAACAAATAAAGACAGGAGAATATCAAACTAATAATAAATAGTCATTAACCACAAAGATGAATAGCACCTGGTTGCAGCTGCTAGTGCTACTGCCCTGGCTGCTGTGGCCTCTTCAAGCTTCTTGCGTTTCTTTTCATCTGCAAGCTGTTTCTCAGCAGTAACACGAGCCTCCTGCTCTGCTTTGAGCCTCTTCTCCAGTTGGCCCACAGCTTGTTTGTCCTTTTGCTTTGCTTGCACAGCATTATGAAGTCTAAGTAAACAAGCACAAAAAAATGCAACAGAACAATCAGGAAATACCATGTATCACTTTTACAAGAACTAACGCTAGTTCTTGTAAAACTAGCCATCTCGCGATGTAGGACATTCATGATCCCATGTCTTCTTCCATTTTGAAAAGAAGGTTCAGACCAAAGGATATGTAAAATAACAAAATCCCACAAAGACAGAGAAAATGACATTTGTTTTATAATCCACAGTATATCTGGAATTTTGTGTTGAGAATTTAGTGGGAAAGGTGTAAATGTATTTTCCATGGAAATTCTTTTGCATGTTTTCAATTACCGGAATTTCTAGACAATTGAGTATAAGCCACACCAGCTAAAAAATAACGGTATTGCTATCTTTGTCTTCCTCCCGCTCACTTGAAGTTGTCTTCGTCAGTGTCAGAATTGAACCGCCTCAGAATTACTTCGCAACACACTTCCTCGTTCTCTCTTGGCAGCATGAAGCTCGTTAGCCCCTAGTAGGAAGTAGGTATATATTTATTTTTTTTTTATTGGTGACAAGTTAATATAGTCAAACATATCAAGTTTAATTTAAATCTAATCTGTTACTCAACCTTTGGTTTAGTTAGCCTGCATGATCTTCAGTGTATTTGGCTGTGTCAAATGGGTCATGGGTCATCCTTCTTCAGCTGTCACTAGAACTGAAAACTTTGTGCCATCCCTCTATTTTACACAGCAGACATCAAATTTATTGTGCTATCTTGGTCTTTTGATCAAGTTACAGCACATTTCACATCGGTTGCATGAGCATTCTAACTTGAGTGACAAAATAAAAACCCAAGAGTAGGATGCAGATGTACAGTATGTAACCTGGGAAAGGATGCTTCCCCTAGTTCTCCTTCTGGATCACTTAAATGTACAATTGACAGAGGTGTGAAAGTTCTATTGTCATGCCATCATCTCTTCAGATAATGCTTGCTGACATATTGCCACTTGTTGCAAACAGGTTGAATCATCTTACCTGCTTGACTGTACATGAACATGGGCCTAATGTTAAATAAATCAAATGGAGGTAAAATGAGTTGTGGAACCTTTTTTGAAGTTGCTGCACATTTGAAAAAGTAGTGTCCGATAATGTAAAGGCGTACCAAGTTTTTGAAAACGACATTTTCTTTCTCCCCACATAAATGTAACTATGGTTGCAGCTTCAAAATGGTTCTGATGTCTTGCTGTTTCAGTCAAAGTATATTTGATAGATACAAATGAGCTGATTACAAAAAAATATCCAACTGAAGACTGAATCTGTTACTCTTGCCACAGACATGCTACAGAGTTTCTACATTTAAAACAGCCATTTGATACAGGGGATGCAATGAAATTAAGTTTAACATAATGAGACAACAAGGTCATAAGTATTCATGAAAACCTTTTTCTATATCAATTACAGACTAATTTAAAGTTTAAAGGGTTGAGTTCACATTCACTTTACCAGCCACTTATGGGTGTTACCTGGGTATAAGATTTAGATTTTGGAATGAACCAGGAGTAAGTCAGGAGGTCAGACCAGTACTCATGGTAATATGATTAACAACAAAATATTGATCACAAAGCCAGAGAATACAGAGAACAGCAGCTGCCAATTTTGTTTATACAATAAAGGAAGAGTTGTCACTGAACTGAAAAAACCTGAAAATGTATTCAAACAGAATTGATAAAAAAGATTCGAAGTGCCATACAAGTCCCTTTAATTTAATGAAAAATCTCTCCCCTCTTACCTAGACCACTAAAAGAAAGAAACACCGACCTATCCCCATTTTGCAAGTGCTAATTGCAGTCACGCTTTTACAGACAAACCATGAATTTAATTCTCAATTAAATTGAATCAAAATAATCTTTAAAGTTTTTTTTTAATTAGGGCTTTAATAACATTTCAACCCTCTGTTGACAGATACAACAGATGCATCTAATTCCACTGTCTGTAAAAATAATTCCCCCGTCTTGTGTAATGTAAGACTTTGTATAGGGTAGGTACCAGTTCTCCAAGCTCTTGGTGTAAACGCATCCTCTTATAGTCTACACCTCTCATCCTGCACTCAGGGTAGTGGTGGGGATGGAGCAGATCTCTGCCATCACTGGGATATGACTAGTGTCAATATAACAATCATCGTTGGGCAGACAGTAATTAAGTTACTTACTTGTTCTGCAGCAGCTCATTCTCCTGGCGCAACTGGCCCAGCTCAGTGCGAATTGACCGCTCTGCGCTGCCCAGTGATCCAATCTGGCTGCGTAGGTCTTGTTCCATCTGCCGACTGGCCTGTAAATCTGCCTTCAACTTCTTAACATCTTGCTCTAATCTGTCCCAAGTAGAGAGTAAAGAAACAAGACACTATGATGTGATAATTTATACCATTCAATATTATCAGATTTTCTTCCTGTAAAAGAATCACAACCTTGTTCACATTCGTTGTCTATTATTGAAACTAAACCAAGTCTTCAAAACCTAAACCTAAAAAACCTAAGTCATACACCTAACATTATAATACAAAATACCACAGTTGTAAATTTTGATGATTTTGAGTCTTCAGCTGCTGGGAATGGTTCAAAGGAGCTTCTAGATAAGACCAATCAAAGGCCTTGATGAAACAAATGCCAGCCAGGATTTTTATTCAAAACAACTAGATAGGCATTTTTCCAAAGGGACATTTCTAGCAAATAAAATATATATGACACAATTGCTGATGGTGTCAAAGTGTTAAACCCAACCTGCTGTGCATTTGAAATAAGTAGCATGACAATATGCTGAGTCTTTTCGGTTTCTAAAACTAATAATGTGCGCATCTCAATATCCCAAGACAGGCAGTTGGCAATATAATGCATAATTTATGTGGTGACATGAATGTCAGATATGAATATACA
The DNA here is from genome assembly GCA_901007705.1 of Fistularia tabacaria. Taxonomy (NCBI): domain Eukaryota; kingdom Metazoa; phylum Chordata; class Actinopteri; order Syngnathiformes; family Fistulariidae; genus Fistularia; species Fistularia tabacaria. The sequence continues at coordinate 61,290 of CAAKHD010014316.1, forward strand.
CAATATTAAAAGATATTTCATAGTCATTCATTAATACTCTGCAGCAAGCAGTTGATCATCTGCTGTTCACCCACCACTGGTGAAACAGAAGCTTTGGGGAGGCACTGAGCAGCGCAAAGGTGCAGTTAAGGGTTCAGTGTCTTGCTCAATAACACCGACACATTATGAGGTGCTCCTACAGTGTCTGGCTCAATGACAATGACACACTATGAGGAGCCTGGGAATTGAACCAGGAACTTTGGTTCCAAGATGACAGCGTAATGCCACCCATACAAGACAGAGGAAGATGCACCCAGGAAAAATTGTCTTTGTTAACTAGAGTTCAGTTTTTGTTGTAAGACCATGACGGGGCACAGTGAAGCAGGTACTATATTACATTCCAAAATGACATAGTGCCTCTCTTTATACAGCTTGATGGATCTGTGCTTAATAAATATGTTGTAGATCAGAATCTACAGTGAGGCGATACAATGACTAATGATTTAGCGGTGTTAAAATCACATTTAACATCCACACATAAGTCATTAAAAAAAGTGTGCCTGATAGCTCCCCGTCTTGTTAAAAATTGTAAACATGAGACTTGATTTTAAAAATAGCTATTTATACCGACAAGCATCAGTGGGTAAAATTTACCCACATAGAGGATACGTTATTTGTTTGCGCATGTGGAATAAAACCATGTGTGTTGCTATGGCAGCACATTTTTTTACCATTTGTGATAGACGTAATCAAAAAAGCATTCACTACACAACAATATAGAGAGAAAGAATCAATGCATGGATTTTAAGTCAGTCATTACATTTTGCTAAGGTCAGTGAATGATGGTATGGCGCACTGCAACCATGCCTGACAGTCTTGGCGATGTGTCCTGGTGTGATTCACATTCTTATTCATCTGAAGGTGATCCAGAGCCTCCTCAAAAAGGGAGGCTATCCTGCACTCCCCTTTGTGATTTACCATTCTCTATCGGATTCATTTTAGTAATGTGATCATCAAACTAACAATACAGAGATACAGCCCCAAGCTATTCTCTTGCACATAAACCCATCTAACCATAAAAGCTTACAAACTGTCCTTTCATTCCTTTCAAAGCTATAGGTAAGTTATCAATAAATGATGTATATCAAGATCAAAATTGTTTTTACATAGATTAGTCTGAGGCAGTTGCTCCCTCTCTCTTAGTGTATGCCACAGAGTTCTCACCCTGTTGGGGGTGGAAAAATAGCCCTGTGTGGAATGTGATTGCACTGGGAGACAACAAATTCAAAACATTTGGACCGCATCTGTAATGCATCTGTGTGATAAAAAGAACAGTGATACCTAAACTAACGGTCGATGTTGAATATCAATGTGTTCTATTAATTTTACCCCGATGTCTATGTGTACACACACACACACACACACACACACACACACACACACACACACACACACACACACACACATATATATATACATATACACACACACACACACACACACACATATATATATATACACACATACACACATATATACACATATATACACATACACACACATATATATATACACATACACACATATATATATATATATATATATATATATACACACATACACATATATATATGTATTTATGTACATACATACCTGTGTGTGTGTGTGTGTGTGTGTGTGTGTGTGTGTGTGTGTGTGTGTGTGTGTGTGTGTGTGTGTGTGCGCGCGCGTCTCTATATGGATTTACACACACAAAAATGTGTGTGGATATCTGTCCCTGCATCCTTTAAAAATTAGGCAGGTTTGGTCAAAATGATTTTTCTACAATGGGAAAAGGTGACTGACAACCTCTTTAATAAGATCAAAGGCTATCACAGACATAGTGAAAAAAAAATCATAAAAATGACTCAGCCTTGCTGTTCAAATAATTAACATTTCTGTCAGGGCACAGTTCAGGAGCAAAAAAAATTAGCAGTAGTCAGACAGGCACATGTATCCAATCCATCTATGGTCAATAGCATGTACAGCTGCAGAACACCTGCGTTACTATGGAAAAACAATAGAAATGAATGTCAAATCTGTACCAGTGGTTTCCCCGAATTTCCCCTATGGGGATCAATAAAGTATTATCTTATGTACCGTGAAAACAGCCGCAGACCCAGAACAGAATTCTACTCCATACCTCACAGCATAGGGCTCAGAGAGGGTATCGTTAAAAAGAATTCTGTGAGATCTCTCAGACAGGTACTAGGTAGGCCAGTGGCAGACCGTACCTGAATGCCAAAAATGTTCTCCAGTCTGTCCAACAATAGAAGATGATCCACAGTACCAAAAGCAGTGCTCAGGTCTAAAAAGAAGATAAGCTCTGATTCTGGGTGTACTGCCAGTAACAATTTTTTTAACACCTTTGTAATGTTTCAGTTGAGTGATTGGTTCTAAAAGCAGACTTAAGTGGCTCAAATTGTCTATTTGTTGATAAAAACATCTGAAAAAAGGCATGGTTTAAAAAAAAAAAAAAAAAAAAAAAAAAAGTGGGGAAAACTCCTGAAGAACATGAATACAAAACACTCAATTTGTAAGGCCCTAATTTAACAACCCAAGCTGTCAAGAGGATCCAGTGAACAAGTTGTACCTTAAACTGCAATGACAACCTTTGTAAGAGCAGCCAGAGAGATCAATTCAAAATCACAGAAACTTTGCCCTTCATGTATACACCTTGCAACAGCTTGCGGGGCCTCTCCACAGAAAGATGTCTTGGACTGCCACAGTGACTTGCCGAAGTATTCAAACCCCTTAAATGTTCTCACATTACAACCACAACATAAATGTATTTTATTGGGATATTCATTTGATAGACCAACATAGAGTGGAACATAACTGTAGTGGAAGGAAAATGATACATGGTATATATTTATTTTAAATATAGGTCATATAAAAATATCATAGGCTTTGAATGTCTTAAGGAGCACTGTTCAATCCATCATCCTACCAAGACATGCCAAGGAGAGCATCTATCGAAGAAGCAGCCCAGAGGCCCATGGAAAATCTGGAGGAGCTGCAGAGATCCAAACTTCAAACTACGATGAGAGAACCTGTCCACATGTCAACTATTTGTCCTGCACTCAACAAATCTGACTTCAATGGAAAAGTGGCAAGAAGAAAGCAATTGTTGAAAGAAATCATAAGAAGTTCCGTTTTGCAGCATCACATGCCATGTGTGGGACACAGCAAACATGGTAGATGGTCCTCTGGTCAGATGAGAAAAATGTGTTGCAGAAAAATAACACTGTACATCAACAAATCAAGGGTGGTAGCAGGACCATGCTGTGGGAATCCTTTTCCTCAGCAGAGACAGAGAAAAGAGCTAATCAGAGTTGATGGGAAGATGGATGAAGCCAAATATGGGGCAAACGTGGAAGAAATCTGTTAGCCTGTGAAAGACTTTGAAGTGGGGCGGAGGTTCACCTTCCAGTAAGACAATGACCACGAACACACAGCAGCCAGAGCTACAATGGAATAACTGAGATCAAGCACATCCTCGTGTTAGAATGGTCAAGTCAAAGTCAGGACCCAAAATCCAACTGAGAAACAGTGATTTCAAAAGACTTGAAAATTGCTGTACAGATGCTCTCCATCCAATGTGATGGACTGAGCTATTTTGCAAAGAAGAATGAGCTAAATTTTAATGTTATGTGGAAAGCTGGTAGAGATACACCTTCAAAGAATTGCTCTACGACTGCGGTGAAAGGATTTTGCAAGCCACATTTCATTTTTGTTATTTGTAAAAAACACTTTGAAAACAATGTATCATTTTCCTTCCATTCACAATTATCTGTCTGCTACATATAATCCTGATAAATTTTTGTTTGTGATTGTAACTTGACAAAATGTGGCAAAAGTTCAAGTGGTGTAAATACTTTTCAAAGTCATTGTATACATATTATATAAAATTATAATTCAGATTCTAAATTGGTCAAAATTCTAACTCAGTTTTGTAATTGATGTGATTAAATGAATGAACAAAGACAGCAAGATTATTGACTTTGACGCTTGACTGCTTTGCACAATTTCTTAAAATTCTCTAAACTTAGGATGTGACTACCTGAAAATGGGTCATTTTCCATAAATCCTGGGTGAGGAAAAAAAGAAGTCCAAAGCCCTTATGTCTTGTTTCGAGACACTAATACAAAGACAAAAGGGCTTGATTTAATGATGAAAATATCACTTCTATAATAGTGTAGTCAAGAAAACAATGCTAATCTTTTAAAGCACAGGTATTTAGTATTATTGGCAATATATTTTTTAAATCCTCTCTCAGAACTTTTACTTAAATTATATTTCATCATGTTAGACGAAACACTCATGGGTATCCTTGGGTAGGCTTACAATATTGAAGTCATTTTTACCTTAGAAAGATGTTACTTGTATAAATGGATGGACAATGTCAACTTGATAAGAATGTAGCAAAAATTTGAATAAAACTAATACATATACAATACATTTACAAATGTTTTCCAGTTCATGGTGAAGCCTCATCCAAGAGGCTTCTCCAGTTCAAAGCCTCTCGGAGGGCTGAAACATCTTCAAGTGAAGAAATTCAAGTCTAGTTGCCATGACAAGACAATTTTGACAAGAACAGATACATATAGCTGTAGCTGCTTTCAGACATATGGATTTGTTTTAGGAACTAACCTTCTCAAGGGGAACCATTTAGTTTTGCATTTGTAGTAAAGTATCACGGTGAAGTGTCTGCGATTTGTAACTTATACGCCGCAATCAAAAACAAACCACCACAAAGAAGTGGAAGACAATAGGGACAACATGGAGAGCGAAGTTGCCTCAGCATTCATGTTCTGCATTGCGGGAATAACGACCATGGATCAAATAGGTTTAATGTATTTATTTTCTCCCTGCACTGCCTTGCCGTGAGAATGCCCCCATCTTTAGCGAACTCTGTACTTATTTATTTAGGCGAAAATGTTCATCTTCTGCTGCAAGCTCTTAAAATCCCTCTGTGGTGTAGCAGGCCAGAAGAGCTTAGACCTCTTCATCAGCCCATTTCTTGCTGCTTCTGTCCACTTTTTCAAAAGTCGCAAGAAAACAGCGTGACCAGTGTTCCCTCTAAGCAGTGCGCTTGCACAATCGCGCAATGCTCCAGCATGCAACACGCACAGCAAATAAGTAAATCAGTAAGTAAATTAAACACTTAACACTTATGTGTTTAATCGATATACAGTTCAGCTTGGATTTTATTTCATATGCTGTATAGATTTGCCAAGCACAGAGATCGCTGGAGCAGTGCGTGATTACGCAATTGCACAGCATAGAAGGGACATTGAGTGTGACCACAGTAGTTTTTAAAAATGGGGCTCAGCACTGTGCAAGAAGTACTGTATGTGGAAAGTGATGTGGTTTATGAGCAAGCATCTACATCATGAGTTCCTAGGGAACTGTAAAAATACTCTTGGTCAGTGTAAAATGGTTCTTGGCGCTGAGATCCATGGTTCCTAGTTCCTATGCTGCCCAAATGAACGTGAAAACTGTCTAGTTACTGAAAAGGTTCTAGGAACTGAAGAAAGTTCCGACAGTACCTAAAAGTGTCTATTGGGACCAATTCAAAAATATTTTAATTTGTTGAGAATAGATTATGGAAAACCAAGAATAAAGACTGTATCACTCATTTCCTGTAATAGAACTTGAAATGTACTTTAAATAAGATTGCTTTTATTCGCTATACTGCTGCTCCAAAGGTGACAAAGACCTGGTAACTTAGTCTAAATTCTGTTTACAATAATTTCCCATCTTTTCAGAAACATGTCAAAATAACATAGAACTGGTCATATGCTTCACCTACTTGTGAATTGTTGCTGGCCGTGTTGCACTTGCTCACCAGTATATAAGACACCATTGCCCAAATTTAAGCATCATTAGTATAAATATCAATTGTATCAAGACCTAGTTCCCAATGTTAAGGAAATATTTTAGCACAAGCAAACAAAAAGGCTATAATAATAAATGCTGTTGTCTAAGGACAACAGAAATGTGACCAGCTGAGGTGTTGAGAACATGAGCTTTAACCACTATTTAATTCTGGCTGTAGTATTTCACAGGCTTTTATTCAAATAAAAGTTGTGATGTAGAAAATGTTTTCTATTTTGTCTGAACAAAACCAGGAAGGACTGGCTATGCCCTTATATGAAACTTTATGCAGTCTTACCTAACAAGTGCTTCTGGCTTGCTCAGCTGGTTGTTGGGAATACAGTTGTCTGTTGGATCCCTATGGCAGTTACTGGACGTCCCCTTTCCCACTGCTAACTTGTGCTTCTTCTCATTCTTCCCTGTGGATGAGGAGGATGGTGTAGAGGAGGGCACGCTGCCATTGGTGGCACTATGGCTGCGAGGTGAGGAATTGAGTGTTGCAGCATTGCTGCTCACATTTTTGTAGTTCTTGGAGGAAGAGGATGAGGAGGAGCAGGACGAATTGCTGTCCTCTTTAAGCAACAGGTTTTCTGTACTGCCCAGCTCTGTGGTAAGTCTCTTGTTATTCATATGGTTCTCCATGTACTCCATCTCCTGGATTTTAGAGTCCATTGATGAGGGCAGGATGCTGTTACTGTTATGTTGCTTTTTAATATCCCCACCACCTTTTCCATCTTTCCCTTTTTCTCTATATTCTAGCTCTGGCAGTGGTGCTGATGTCTTTTTATTGGCAGGGGTGCCATTCTGTGATACTGGGGGTGGCTCCACTTCAGACATTCCTTTAGCTGCTGCAACTGCTGTATGCATAATAAAACAGTGAAAGTACATGAGACTGAAACTGCATTTTTAGCTCACTCAAAATAAACATTTGCCAAACAGAGACTCTTTGCCACATTACAATGGATGGGACCAAAAATATAATTTTCTTAATCACTTAACATTATTTTTAGTGTGTTAAGCTCCCTTACCCCCAAAAAAGGTTCAATAGGTTTGTCCTGGAGTAACTGAAGGCTTGCCATTGTTGTTATAGGTTACATGCAATCACAATAGCAAGCAACTGAAGAACTAAACGTTTCCTACAGTTTGGACTAAAATCCTATGGGCACTTTCACTAATATTCAGATGCCAAACAACATTTCAACAACATTTCAGTTTAAAATATTTGGATTGTTTATCTCTGGAGGGCTCATTCAACAAAAATCTTCACTATAAGATAGCCGGAATAAATCAATAAATGTGTGATTTTTATATCATTTGTCTCCAACTCTTATCTTTTGATTTGTACAGCAATGTACAAATTAAAATATGTTTGTGCAGTGTGTAGGAAGTACCTTCCTCTGCTTCTCGTTCTTGTCTTTGAAGCATCTGTTGCTCTGGAGGCAGTGCTTGTTGAAGGAGCTGCATGTAAAATTCATTCTCCTTCTGCACCTCCTTCTGCTTCCTGAGGCGCATCTTATAGCTCACATAGCTCTTAAACCCAAAGCCTAGTGTTACAACTGGGTAGCCAATACTGCAAAGAACAGATGCAAGAAGGGAAGCCACAGGTTTATTCTTCGGCTTTTCATTAAAAACTTCGAGTACTGATTTGCAGGACTTCCATTTCTATGATTTGTAGGACACCAAACAAGCCTTTTAACATACAAGCTAATATAGCCAAGTCCAATTCAGTTGTTGCAGACTTCTTTGTCATGCTGTATGAATTAGAATAAATGAAGAATTAAAATGCATCTTAACATCTTTTTAGGGCACCAATTATGTTTGGGGAGAAATAGAATATATAGAACCATAGATAGAAATAGATATTACAAAGAAACACTGAAAAAATGTGGTATAATTTAGTGAAAGCCAATAGGGTACGTAGCCAGATGAAATTGTTGGGCCACTAAATCTTTTATTCAAGTTTTAGGGTTCCTTCTCACGCAATTAACAAATAAAGATGCATTTATTAAAAAATATTATCAAAATAACAAGCAAGGATAGCAAATGGGCAATGCTGTATTCATTAACAGAACATGGACTTTCTGTATATCGAACAGGTGATTGAATGCTGACACATCCTCAATCGCACTAAAACAACCCTTTCAAAATAAGCATGTCACTGTTTCACTGGTAACAGTGGCTTACCAGTGTGCTGCAAAAGGACGACACAAGTCTACATGGAAGTTCTTCAGATCCTTGAATCTGATGGCTGCCTCTATATACACAAACAGTATCCATAGTGACACAGTGGGCAGACAGACACCTCTCTCTGAAAAAAAAGTGAGCAAGAGCAATCAAGTATCAGCAGTGAACAAAAATTATGATCAATATTCATGGCAGCATCTAAAGTGCAGCATTGTGGTAGCAACTACATTTGCTTAGCTTCCTGGAGATGTTCTGCCTCAGTGGGGATTTTTCAGTATTCAAGCACTCAAGGTGAGGGGCCAAATGTCACCAAGAAACAAAGCAAGTCCAGTTGCTACAACAAGATTATATGAAAAGTACCATGACTGGATGACTGACAACCCTCACAGATATTCATAGCAGTAAGTGTAAAAAAAAACAAAACAGCAAATATACTTTGTCAATGTCATTTAAGTCTTAAATCAATAGAAATGCACTAATCTTTGTCATTTATATGATTTCATAGATTTTACCCTACTATCCACAAGATAAACAATTAGTTTATTCCAAATATGTAAAACAAGGGTAGTAATAGGGTCAAAATGCATGCACTTACATTCAGTCAGAAAGATAATCTCTGGTGATCTGCCTATTACCACAACACTGGTAAAACCAGGGGCCTTAGGCCAGAACAACTAGGACAGAGACAATGACACGAACTATGTTCTGCGCCACAATTAATGGAAGTTTGCCCAGCAGGCTGTGGAGTGGAAATAAAATTCCAATTACATGCTTTGGATGTGAATTAGGGATACACCCAACAATTGGGAAATATTTTGGCAAACTGAGGATTCTCCGCATAATGATTCTGTAATGGCCTGATGAACAAACCAAGACAGGGGGTAGTAGTATGACACACGGAACTATGAGCCGAGCATGGAAAAGTGATTGATTTGTCGAGTACAATTCACTTTTGGTTGGAAGTTAGGTACCTAGTGCTATTAGTAGGTACAAAATATAATGTTGATAATGTTGTCTACTCATGGATGCTGGAGAAGAGGGTCGTTGAACCTCATATCTAGGAGTAGCGATGTGGTTTTCGTACTGGCTGCTGAACAGTGGACCAGCTCTTCACCCTTGGCAGGGTCCTTGAAGGTGCATGGGAGTTTGCCCAAACAGTCTTCATGTGTTTTGTAGGTTGTAAATCACTCATTTCTGTTAAGGGTTGGACTCCACAAGGGCTGTCCTTTTGTCAACAACTCTATTCATAACTTTTATGGTCAGAATTTCTAGCCGCAGGCAGGGTGTTGAGGGGATCAGTATTGGTGACCTCCCGATTGGGTCTCTGCTTTTTGCAGATAATGTGGTTCTGTTGGCTTCATCGGACCGTGATCTCATGCTCTCGCTGGAGCAGTGAGCACTCGAATGTGAAGCGGTTGGGATGAGGATCAGCACCTCCAAATCCAAGACCATAGTTCTCAGCCGGAAACGGGTGGAGTGCCCACTGCAGGCCAAGGAGGAGGTTCTGCCTCAAGTGGAGAAGTTCAGGAATCTCAGGATCTTGTTCCAAGTGAGGGAAGGATGCAACAAGTGATTGACAGGCAGGTTGGTGAAGAAGGACCTGAGCCAAAAGGCAAAGCTCTCAATTTACTGGTCGATCCACGTTCCTACCCTCATGGTCATGAGCTGAGGTGTTTCGGATATGTCCAACCAGGAGGAGGCCCCAGGGAAGACTCAGGACACACTGGAGGGACTATGTTTCTCGGCTGGCATTGGAAAGCCTCAGGATACCCCCAGAAGAGCTGGACCAAGAGACCGGGGAGAAGGAAGTCTGCGCCTCTCTAAAATCAGCTGATACCCCCACGACTCAATACCGGATAAGCAGTATACAATGGATGAATGGATGGATAATAACAGAAGTGTGTGGTTGATCTTACATTTCAGGAAAGTCCAACATGAAACTGTGACAACATTAACAAACTACTCAATTCTATTAAATGTAAGTTTAGTTAAATGCTGTCGTGAAAACTGAAATACAGCTATTTGGCATTTTTAGATGACATATTTAAAACCTTTACAATGTTCAACTAAATTCCTTGTTTAGGGAGTCAATAGGGCTATATTTTCTCGAATGAAAAGACAAACAAAACTGGCACTCAAAAGCTAGACAGGACAGATATTTGCAGTAGGGGAATCTCTAATGTGAATGTCAGTGGTAAAAAAAAGTTAGATAACTGAGAAAGCAATCAAGATCAAGCCTGGCACTTAGACTTCAAGCTGACACCTGGCCCTTCATCAGCACAAGGGGGATATCACTAAACAGCTAATACACACAGGAGGGCACTCTCTTCCACACAGAGACAGTTCCTATCTTTGTTCAATTCAATCTCTGACCAGACCTGTAAGCAGGTAGGTACAGTACATGGTCAAAGCCTCATGGCAAGTGACACAAAAAAAAAAGAATGTAAGAAACTGCTGTTCATTCTGGATATTTTTCCCCCAAAATGAGACTTTACAGGAAAAAAAGTGTCTTTTTACAGAGAAAAATGTGTAACTACACAACATGGCCCATATTCACCATATTTTGCACCTGTGCTCAGTAATTAAATAAGAATTTGAGACAAGATTTTAATTGATACATCAAGTGTCGTCCCCCATTGAAAATCGCTGGTATAATAAAATTCCTTTATTTATTGGTAATGTAAGTCAATAAATTCTACCAAAGATGTTTACTTGTTTGGTATTCATTAATCTTATAATCATGTCACCCAAGGATCAGTTTAACCTTGAGATATTGTTTCGGTAAAGTGATGAAAGTTTCAGTTGATAGGATAAATTGTTACCAAAATACCAAACATTATCTCAGTACAAATCAGGAAGCATTTATAAAATAATTATTAAAAATATATTTGCCAACCTTTTGGTTAACCTTGGTCAAATAAAAAGCAAAACTGAACTTGATAAAATATAGAAGTTTGGAAAAAATAGAGCAAAATGGAAATTACTATCATAATCTACTAATTTCCTTAAAATAATTACTGAATTAAACTTAGTACATATTTCCATTAATTTCTAAAAAACCACCAGGTGGCCAACTGACATCCAATTAATGAAAACTTCTCAATTAGCTTGGGCTAACAAATGCACCCTGTTTTGTTTTAATATGATGTATACTTTTTAATACATAAACAACCCCTGGGTTTGGCACTACACCTTATATTTAAACAAAATTAAAATTCTATTAAGGCTTAGCAATGCTAAGATAGAATTCCTGCATTGTGGTAACATAGACAGTGTCTTCCTATCTATATCTTGCACTGTTATTAGTGATTTTTTAATAATTGAATGAATAATTACATTTTTCATAGCAAACTATGGGTTTCACTTATAAAACCTACTTGCTGATAGAATTTCAAAATATATTTTCTTAATGTAAAGGGCATGACATGTAACAAAACAGTCTTACATTGGACTACACTAGATGTAAGGTTTTATTTTTACAGTGTCATAAGTTGTGGGCTAAAACAACATTTGTATATTACAACTTGTGTTGTGTGTGTGTGAGACACATTTACTATAATATCATCATCAAAATGACCTATCAAGAAGTAGGCAGCAATAGCATTTTATCAGTGATTTTTGAAGGATGAACGCCACTGGGAATTGTTCTCACCCAAATCCAATTTAGGATTAGAACATGAATTATCAGGACAATTTTATCAATTTCAGTATTTGTTATAACTTATATCCTAAACAGAAGGCGGCCTTACCTGTGTGCCAGACATATTGCACCCACACATAGGTACTTGCAGCAAAGAACAGCCATTGTACTGGGATGAAGAGCAGGCAAATTATGTCCGACGTAAATGCTACGCACACAAAAAATACTGAAAAGGCCTGTTGAGGAGAGGAGAGATGGTCAAGACAAAATTGAAATCCAAAATTAAACATTAAAACCATTGAAAAAAAACATTCAAAAGACTAACATCAAGTTTAAATGTGCTTTTTTAAGGTCAGTACTTTGTTTCCCCACTTTAAAACAAGATTTGTCTTTGGTTATTTACTGCCATCTTAAACTAAGAAATAATACAATAATTACATATCCAATGATTCAGTTAGTCTGCACCTTAAGAGACAGACACCAACATATCCAAATGGAACTCAAAGGGGAGAGAAAAAAAAAACAAAAAAAAACTGTAAAGTTATGAGTACAAAACTACAATACACCACCTGTAGAAAACACTAACTGGTTAACTCCCTGGATACTGGTAAGACCTCTAGAATGCACATCATGTCGGATTAAGCCACATGACAAAGAGAAGCAACTTATTTCTCAAGGTTAGTAGATTTAATGAATATTATTAATCTTTTATTCACACATGGTTGGGAAAAAAAAAAAAAAAAACAATTGAATGAAGTCGGGTGGTACAGTGGCACCGTGGTTAGCTCTTCGGCCGAACAACGCGAAGGACACTGATTCGATTCCGACAAGGGGACCTTTCTGTGTGGAGTATGCATGTTCTCCCCTGTCTGGATGGGTTTCCTCCAGGTTCTCCGGTTTACTCCCACAGTCCAAAAACATAGAGCAGGTTAATTTGAAAATATTGGGAAAACTGCCCCAAATGAGTGAATGGCTGGTTGTCTGTATACTGTATCTGTGGCCCTGCGATAAACTGATGACAGCTGAGATAGGCTCCAGCATCCCCCACGACCCTGAGTGCAGGATAAGCGGCAGACGATGGATGGATGAAGTCAATTTCATCATAAAGATAGAAAAGAGAGGATGAATTTAACTGCCAAGTAATAAGGCAACAGACTTCTTTTTCAAATTCGTACATAGAATATGATTACTGTTAAAATGAAAAGGTAACCTAAATAATGTCAATGTTTTTTTCTATCTTTACTTGGATTGAAATCCTTTAAAAAGTGACTCATCCCTTTGTGTATCCACCTTCTTTTCATCCAACCACACTGCTATCAGTCGAATGTGTTTCTGGATTATTTTCATAGTCCTGTATAAATATTTAATTTTGGAGACCACTAAATCATACTGAGAGCGGGATCATTTAGGAACGGACAACAATACAAGAATAGATTACTACATTCAGATATAAATGCATGGGCCCCTTTCTTTAGGGGTTATTAGTGATCATGAGTCTGATGAGTACTTTTATTCAGTAAACAGGCGGTTGAATTCCCTCACATAGGCTTTTACCAAATATGTTATAAACAAGGGTGTTGGAATTAACTTGACCACAATTTTAACATATCACACGCACATCTCCTGAATTAAGATCAAGTATTAATAATCTGTGAAGTTTTACACTGCTTGGCATTCATGTAGTTACTTCCTTCCATCTTCAAATTCAATTCTCCAACACTAATTGCTTTCAAAATCCTGCTGATAGTCACAGGTAATTCAGGCTTCTTTAAAGTTTGTCAGAAAATTATATTGCCACAAGCTTCCCCAATAGCTTAAGTGTACATTGGCATAGGATCCACTCACTGTATCTCTAATAGAGCACTTGGCCACAATCTTCCAAAGGTTACTCATTCATTTGATAATTTGATGCAAACTGCAGCACTACTTCAATGACATCACAAGGAATCCCCTAACTTCCCTGCTTGTGTCATCCACGGCTTCCCTTTTCACTGTGGGCAAGTAACGATCAAAGTGTGCAAAATACACACAAATCCAATAAATGTAATACATTACTATTTTGTTCAAAGATTTCGATGGAGAAGAACAAAAAAGTAACTCAGCAGTTTAATGATAAGAGGCCTATATAAGTGCATTGTGTGTAAAACAGAAGACAGGAAAAAAGCATGCAATTTTTTTGAACAATAGGTTATTTAGTAGCCACTCACCAGCCCCTGGTATCTAAAGGAGTCGTACACACTCCGAATGAACAGCCAGAAAGGCCAGAGGTACTCAAATCTAAACTCCAAGACAAAGTCAGCCAGTAGCACAAGTGCCCAGACCACCAGGAACTTCAAATACAGGAAGGTACTGCAAGAAACAGAGTAGTTTTGAAAAAAGAAATAGATAGTAAGTTTTGATGCAAAAAAAATTGATTATTTGAAAAGATACCCTACAAAAAAAAAAACAACTGACAAATCAACAGCACATCAGGACATTGAAGACTATAAATGTAAAGCTGAATATAGTGTTAGGCAAATGTCAACATCAGTAATACTAGAAGTTGATCTTAACGTCTTTTGTTACAAGTGTTGCACAGTCATTGTTAGGGCACACTATGTTCTTCTGTAATACCGATGTTTTACTTTTAAACAATGATATGGATTTTCCTGGTAAAAATGGTGAATACGTTGCAGAGGTTTTCACTATCAATAATTATGTCTAACTCAAATAATTACTATGAATTTAGTAAAATTTGGTTGGAGGTGGACAACTTTGTACAGTGAATACTGTAACTTGAGAGTTCCATTTGATGACTTGAATTTTGAGGGGAAAAAAAAAACACCCTTTCAACACTTCAAGGACTTCTCTGCATCTCCAGGTATGAATGCCACGAGTGTAACCACTGTCCTTCAGTGTTTGGTACGACATGGCAGGTGTGGTTGACAAAAACCTCAATTAACTTTGTCGTTGGCTGACTTGAACAGTGCTTGACAAGCACGGAACAAGGCTGGACTTATCTTGTTAAAACGGTTACAATCTATGAACAAATGTAGCGTTGTGGTTGACTGTTAAACTGTTTAAGTCTTGAATAAGTAGACATTGCATTTAGCATGAAAATCGGTAATCTGTGTCATCAACTATTACGAATTACCACAGCTGAAAACACCCGGAGCAATTAAAAACAGAATCGGATCACTTCAATGCGTTGACCAAATGATAACTACTGTGGAAGTGAATAACACAGTGCGTTGCTAGGTAAAATTGAAAATGACTGGCACAGACACTTCCATAATGTTTCGATTAAAGATTCCTTGTGACAAGATTCACAGCGGACTGTGTTGGGGCCTGGCTGTGGAGCAAGCGTAAATGCTAGCATTCCAGCTATCTACTAATGTACAACGAAAACAGCGCTAACAGCTCGTTAGCAAGCATAACAAGCTAGCAAGCTCGTCAATTGTATCACTATTTAAGTAAGGAGGTTGGGCGCTCCAATGAAATTGAATCGCTACCACTCCAATTAAATGTGCCTCGTTGCTATCGTGAGTAGGACCCCTGCGCCATGCTCAAGAGAACTTACCTGCCGTATATACCCTCGGTGATTCGGTTCCGTTTTACCGGCCGTCGGAGTTTGCTGCAGTCCGCATTGCGCCGCTTCATCCTCCCCCCCTTGGCTTTGGCCTTCGTGTAACCACTGTAATCTTATCCAGTTTTTCGTGTGTATACGGACAAGGACAACAAATGAAGTCGTCAGGTATATATTGCTATAATTGTTTTCAACACTGCAAACAAAGAAATAAATAAAGGACTCTATTCAGGAACCTCCTCTTTCGCCGTTAGCGCAAGCTCAATAAGCTCATACACGATTGCGTTTTGTGTGCGTCCAGTTGCCAGACGGCTGATACATCCAACCAATAAATTTGACGGGGTCTCTGAGTTTGACTGACGCTGAAACGAGCCATTTATGTTTCGCGTTGACCAGCCAAAGGCCTTCCCCTGTACTATCGTAGGCGAAGAAGGGTGAGGAACCAATCAGATTGTTTGTGGACAAAGTCGGTGTCGCTGATTAACCAATCATCGTGCAACGGTGGCGGGGTTTTCGTGCTCTTCGTTTATGATTAGCGACATGTATGTGGTCTTTAGGGCCAATTTCCTTTGTGTCTGACAAAAAAACGCATTAAATATTGCAAAAGCTATTTATAGCAATCGAGTTTTTGAACTTCCATTTACATTAAGAGTTTTAATGTATATTACAACGTAGTCAAATGCCCCTGTTTGATTAAAGAAAACTGGATGATGGTTTGTGAGTTTTCCGTTGCATATGACACTGTAAAGACGTTTTGATAATGCATGTTGAGTAGGAGATGATGGACCCACACTCTTCCCCTTGTTTATACAAAACAGGGTAGCAAATATTTTGTAGCATTGTAGTACCAACTATTATAGATGATTACACCATCTTTGATAAATATGATTAAAATGACAACATTGTGTAAATGACTTCCTGAAATTGGTTTAAATACGTAAATGCATTTCTTAAAAAACGGAACCGAATGCACAGAATAGCATAGGATCTTTGTTCAATGTGCCATTCAGCATCTGTGAATAATGAGGGTGTTTTTGCCAGTGTGGAATCACCATATTCTTACACATTTTATGTAGAATGCGATTACATTTCAGCTCCAGGTCAAAGGTCAGACGAAACGTTTTCATTTTATCTTCCCCAACAGAGGATAACCAAAATGATCTTCGGGGCTACGCCACCCTTCAGATGACAAGCGTCTGCTCGCAAAGTAAGAGCAAAGGAAATCAGTAATAATGGCTCCTCGTTACGCACCGAGTCTGCGCTCCCGCCTGGCTCCGCTCCTGCTTTCACTGCAGATTGCATTCACCGTCATATATTTCTTTTGCATTGAGATCGAAAATTATTCAGTTGTTGGAGGCATGACATTCAGCAACTTTTACCATGGTGAGTTGCGAGGTAGGGAAGTATTTTTTTCGGGGAAGATGGGATTGAATTGTACTCAACAGTACACGATAGCGGGATTTCACCTCATGCAGGTCGAGGCTTGAAAAGACGTTTATCACATTTTCTGTCGAGCGTCAGGAATCACTATTGATTACTGACGCTAAAACAGCTGGAATTTGGATAAATGTCTTAATCTGCCCCTTCTTTTTTTCAGAGTTCCAAGATGTAAATGTGATGGTGTTTGGGGGTTTTGGCCTCTTAAGCACTTTTTTAGTGCGTTTTGGCTTCAGTGGCATTGGGTTCAACCTCCTTGTGGCTGCAATGGCTAGTCAATGGGCAATTATACTCAATGGCATTGAGTCATTATATAGAGGAGGCAAGATTAGAATTGACTTGAGGAGGTAATGTATCATCTTTTTAATTTGATTCCAACCAATTAAATGTCAGTTTTTTCAGATTTAATTTCCATTCCTCTGAACTTTTAGCTTGGTCGTTGCTGAGATGTGCACAGTCTCCGCTCTCGTCTCAATTGGAGCTGTGTTAGGTAAAACAAACTCTGTCCAGCTTATCCTCATCACCTTGCTGGAAGTATCAGGGTTCGTCCTGAATAAATGGCTCCTTCATAGTCTGCTCAAAGTAAGTAACTTTGGTCATGCCAAAACAGCATGTATCTGTACACAGTAGCTGTGCTTTTGATAACATCTGATCATCTTGATTCCTTTGGTAATTAGCTAAATTATATTTCCTCAATATAGGTTAGCCTTGTGAACAGCATGATGCTTCTTCACATCTTTGGAGCCTTCTTTGGATTCATACTGACATGGATACTGTATCGGAAAGGATCGGATCAGGGTTTTGAGAAAGATAAATCCGATAAAAAAACAGCATTGTTCTCTATGTTAGGTATGTAATTAATTTAGCTATTTAGCTATTCAGCTATTCTTTAAACATAGTTTATATTAAGGGGAGAGTAGAATTGCTGCCCTTCAACTGAAAACTTGGTTAGAACTTACATGGTTGCAAGTATTCCCATTTTGAGAGAAAATCTACTTCCATCTCATTTTAAAAAAAAAATCCTCCTGTATACCACTACAGGGACTGTGCTCCTCTGGATGTTTTGGCCTAGTTTTAACTCAATCCTTGTGGACCCCGGGAGGAAGCTCGGAGCAGTGTGTAGCACCTACCTTGCATTGGCTGTTAGTGCTGTGACCTCAGCCGCATTGTCTGTGCTCTGCAGTCCAAAGGGAAAGCTCAACCAAGTATTTCTGACTTTATCCCAAATATACTTGTTATGCATTAACAATGTTATGCTGTTCAGTATGAAGAACTTGTCAAATATTTAATCATGTGGCATTCTTCTTTTGCCTCCTGTGTCAGGTGCATATACAGTCATGCATGCTTGCTGGTGGTGTTGCTATTTGGACTTCTCTGCCAGTGGTCCATCAACCATGGGAAGCTATGACAATCGGACTGATCGCTGCAGTTGTATCAACTCTTGGATTCCGATACCTCAAAGTATCTAATACCACATTTTTTGCAAAAATGCATTTTTGAAAAAAATACTGTAGTCATTAGTTATTTGGAAATTCTTATCTTTCAGGTTCACATGCAGCTTTCATTCCTGTGCCATGACACATGTACTGTTTTCTGCACACATGGACTCCCTGGATTATTAGGGTGGCTGATGCACCTCTTCCTACAGATCAAACACTCTGATGATTACGCAGTGTAAGAATGCTGAGTCACCCTATACAAGTGGATATTCGTTTGAAACTGATACACTACTTTTGTCTGTCATTTTCAGTGCAATCAGGTTTGCCGTTTTTCATATCTGCAGTATTATCATCACTGTAGCCCTAAGTCTGTCCACAGGGATCATAGCAGGTATGATTTTATCTTCAATTATTCAGATTTTAAAAACCATTGGCCTACACATGGGGACATTAATGGATATTTGTTAGTACATGTCATTTACTATTTCAATTACTAACCTATTTTTCTGAATTAATTGTAGTATCTTTTTGTCTCAAAGGGCTGCTTGTGAAGTGGAACTTTTGGAGAAGCCCCCAGGACAAAAAATGCTTTGATGATCAGTCTTTCTGGAAGGTATGCAATCAAGATTGTTGTTCTAAAGATCGAAAATACTAAAAGATATTGTTTTATATGGAGAACTGATATTTTAGAGGTAATTCATTCAATGAAATTAACCAGAATGCTTTTTTTATCTAAAAAAATGTGAATTAATAAATCCATCAAATAAATGTCTTGCAGTTTCCGCATCTTGCAGTACGAAAATAAGAAAATGGAGAAAGGATGACAAGTCTGATCCTGGAATTATATTTTCCTGGAAAATCAAATTAGCCAATGCGGAACTATCAAGAGATTCAAGACTTATCTGCTTGGCAATAAGTATTTGTCTGTTTTATAATGCCTTGGTTGCTTCACAAGGACCCTACGATTTAAAGAAATGAAAATGTGGTAATAGTATGTGATTTTTTATAAATATATACACACGCACGCACGCACGCACGTACGCACACACACGCACACACACGCACACACACACGTACATACATATATATATATAGCAGTTGGACAACTTTTGATGACTTTAGATGAAGATTGTAAGTTGTGGAACTGTTATTTGAGGGTGAAAATCATGAGTACATTAAAGAAAGGTGCACATACAGGAATTTCCTCAATATTTGTCTCAGAAAATTTATTGATCCCACTCAAAAGACATTCAAATTAAAATATTGTCATAGAGTAAGTATAACCAAAGGGAAGTTGGACAGTTCAGTAAGTAAAGTTCCCAAAACACATCTTATACACCAGCTGTAAACCATTTCAACAACGTGGCTCAACAGTCTCAGTGCAAAAAGTTAAATAGAAATGTTTGATATTTGAAAGTATTCCATCTTTCAAGGAATCCTTAAAGATTTGTGCTTCGTAATGGCTTAGTCTCTCTAGACAGAAAGCAATACAAATTAAACATGTTCATTTGAAAGCTAAAAAAGCCTATGTTAAAGTGAATAACTACAAATGCATATGGTTTGATACAATATCGAAAGCAGAGCATAAAACGGTAGACAAAGGTTCAGTCCATTACTGCCACAGATCCTCTGTTCTTCCAAACTTGAACACCAAGCCACTAAAAATTAAAATAAAATTTAACAAAAATAGTAATGTCAGGAAGATATTTTGTAAACCACCAGCGCTTGAGTGTGAACCTTCAGACTGATTATGACAGTTTAACTTACCCAAAGAAAATGAATGCGTTTTGGAAGAAAATAGCAATGCCAGGATACACAACAGGTTTTTCTGCAAAAACATGAGGTCCAAAGGTTAGGAAAACTAGAAATTATGTGTTACTTGTGCACAGTGTTATAATAGCACTATGTGCATTTGTCCTCACTTTAATCTTATTGAATATACTGTACATTAAAATACAAAATCATACTGTTCTCTACTTTACGCCAAACAATTCACAAGAAATGTTCTGAAATGCATAAAAAAAATAGACAGTATCTCTCAAATCCACGCCCTTAAACTGTAATATTGTACTGTTACTAGTCCAGATGTACTGAACAGACAAGCACGACTTACGAGGCACTACAAAACCTCCAAACAGAATCCACATTGAAGCAATGAGGGAGCCAAAAGCCAACATGAACCCAATGAAGAGCCACACGCGAGCGCCTGGAAGGGCAGATAAGAAAGGGCGGGTTACTTGGTGGATCAACACAGTATTTACCCGTCTATTGGTTTGTGTTATACTGCCTATGTGTGAGAAACATGAAACATAGTGATACAGTAAGTTCTATAACTAAATACAACTGTCAAAATAATTTATGCCCCAGCTATAGAGGTATTTTCCTTACATACAATTACTGACTATTTGTTTTCTTGTTCCAATGGTGTGTTTGTTGTCTTCTCTGAATGGTAGATTTCTGTTTCGTATTATTGCGTGACGTTCCAAAAAAATGATTTTGCTCATAATGTCTCTTAGTACACTCACCTGTTTGTCCCATGCAGCCTTCACTATAGCTGTCTCCTCTCACCTGTCCATTTGACACAGCATTTATCCTACACAGATCAAACGTATATCATGCCATTTATTTTGTAAATATAAAAAAAGCATGTGACAAGGTGCTGAGAGAGGAAGTGTGATGCTGTTACACAGGAATCACCATGGACTATAATGTTTGCATTTGACATTGTGATTTACAGTGAAAGCAGGTGCAGGGAAATCTAAAGGTGGAGGTATGCCCCAGAAAGGAGAGGCATGAAGGTCAGCCGCAGCAAGACAGAGTAGATGTGTCAATGAGAGTAACTAGCTGGAATGGTGAGGATTAAGAGAGCAGAGCTAAAGAAAATTGATGAATTTAAGTAAGCAGGTTGGAAAGGGTGGGAGAAAGTGTCGAAGTAATGTGAGATGAAAAACGTGTCAGAATGAAAGTTAGTATGAAAGTCAGAATGAAATTAAGTGTACAGGACAGTCGTGAGACCAGCGATGTTGTATGGTTTGGATACAGTAACCCAGAGGAAAAGACAGGAGGCAAAGCTTGAGATAGAAGAGATGAAGATGTTTAGGTTCTCTTAGGGAGGGATGAGGATGGATAGGATCAAGGAAGAGTACATCATAGGGACAGCAAATTACAAATGTTTTGGAGATAAAGTCAGAGTTAGAGTTGTAGTTTGGACATGTACAGAGGAGGGATAGTGAATATTTGGTTAGAAGGATGTTGAGTCTGGAACTGCCAGGCAGGATGCCTTGAGAAATACCAAAAAAGGAATGGAATTGAAGAGGACATGAAGATAATTGGTGTAAGAGGATCCAGAGGATAGAGTTAGATAGAGGCAGACAATTCATTGTGGTGACCCCTGAAGGGAACACCTGAAAGGAAAAATCGGGAAAAAGTTACAGAGGCTGTTTCCATGGCTATGCTTTGGTGCAATTGACTGCACAAACAAAACTTTAAGCTAGTTTTCTGTATATACAGTGTACCATCAAAAACTCACAAACATGCAAATATAGGTTACCATGTTACCAAGGCAACTAACCACTCAGAAATAATTCGCACCATAGCAGGCTAACCCTCAACCTCAAATTCACGAATGTCGAATGTGTTGAAACAGAATATTCAGGTTTTCAGTCATATGTTGCAGTATCACGTTTCATTGAATGCTTTTCACTCAGGTGGAATACATTTTTCTTTGATTTTAACGTCTTATGATTGGGCTATTAAATTTGCTCTTTCATTTTAAAAATCAAAATGAGGACATGAAGTTAGTTTATATGAGGAGGAGTATATAGAGAACAAGGTTAGATGGAGGAGGTTGATTCGTTATGGTGACCCCATAAGGCAGCAACCGAAAAAAAAAGAATATGAAATTGAAAATGTTAGTTACAGCAACAGTGAAGGCTTCAAATGGCTCACCAAACAATTCGGAGTAACAGTAAATGCATTGTGGGTATGTTTTTTGTTTTGAGACACCCTGTTATTAAATTACCTCTTCTGGAAAATATAACCACATACACCTCTCTAATATTTTTTTTTCATAAAACATACAAATGAACTTTCACAAGTTAGGTCTGTACCCAGTTGTTTTGCATGGTATCTCCCTCACTTTTTATGATGTGGCTGCATAGACTTGCTTGGTTAGGACCAGTGAACATCCTCACATAATGAAACAATGTAAATAATACAACCCTTGCACCCGAATTTCCGCTATGGGGATCAATAAAGTATGATCTTATCATCTCCCATTTCTCAATACCTTATTCTCTTCGTGAATTTGTTGACCCACTCATTTACTCAGGGTACTATCGTCATTGTTCTAACCCAGCTGGATTAAATGCTGACAAGAAACTGTTTATCTGTGATGGTGGAATTGCTTGAACCATGAGTGTACTCAAAGCAGTGTTTTTTCCATGTTTCAAGGGAATACAGCATTGGGTCACAAAAAGCCAATGAGAATGCAGATTATTGCATGATCGATAAATTGTCGTTTTAAGACCTATAAATAGCCAAAACCATTCATAATGGCTGTGTGTAATAGTGCCCATAAAATAGTTTCATTCTTTAAATTACACTTAGTTTTTAGTTTTTGTGTGTCCTAGGTGTGTAGCTTAAAACTAAATTAACTAGTAATAGCAGTTGTGTATTTGTGTGAGTTTAACAGGTTTGTTAACTTAATGCATAGTACTGTATTATAATGATACCTGGGTTAAAAAAAAATGACACAACTGCCATTCAGCAAAAAATTTCAACATTTGGGTTTGTGATTTTGGTTTTCAGTCTCAATCAAAAAGAGACTATGGAATATGGAATAATAAAGCACTAAGGCTGCTGAGAAAGGCCTGAAAACGACGTAGAACACCCCAAATTTTTTGATACTTCCAGACCATTTGGCGAAGATGATTTAATTAAACAGTCAAAACATAATACTTTCTGACGTAATATCACTCTTACATGAGAAAAGCCACTGTAGCGATGACTCCACAAGCGTGATAGGCGTGATGGAACTGTCCTTGATCAGGATACTTAACAGCTGCATCAATAATGATCCACCAGCCTGTAAAGAACTGCAATGATACAAAAATATGATTAACCTTTGTTAAAAAAAAAAAAAATGAAGCTTGATTAGGACTGTATCGTGTAGTATAATTGGTAATAGCTGTAACGAATTAAGTGTAATTTAATTAATTATTTAACTGTAATTAATTAATTGAAAAGCAGCCAAAATAGTCCAAATTGCAGCTTTCACGGAAATACCAGAACTCCTGCTGCTATAGATGCAATGGTGTTTCTTCTTTCAGCCCAGTCCACATTGCACTCGCAGTCTCCGCACCGGATCCCGTCAAGAAATCCTGACATGGCTCTGAGACGGATTGTTACGTCCAACAGCAGGTTACGAATCAAAAGAGATTAGAGAGAACTGAATCAGACAGCACGGCAATTGTTTCTGATTTTAGAACCAACCGCAAACGATGTTCAATAAATCATAAAAACGTAGCCGTGATGAAAAAAAAGACGATTAATGTCGCTGTACTCCATAAATGTTGATTTCAGTAGTTGACATAGTAACGTAAACCCGGATTGAAAGTTATGACTGGGTTCAGCCAAATAAGCTCCTGTAGCGCATCTACCGTGTTACAAAAACAACGGCGAGGGCCATCTTCTACGCAGTAAATAAAAGGAAAGTGTTCCGTCCTATTCTTTTGTTCACCGCACTGACACTCGCAAATGCTTCCTTGAAGGTGTCTTCTTGCTATGAAGTCGCGAAAGAAAAACAACTCGAATAACAGCTGTGATACTAATGAATAATATTTCTGACATCACCATAATTTTATTTTTTTCGAAGGAATTGTTACCTTTTATTTTCTTTTCTGATGTAGACCCCCCTTGATTAAGCTTTACTTTGCTTCCGAGAGAGCTTTCCTCCGCGCAGGCGCAGTGTACCCGCACCCATTCGATGAAAAGCTGACGTTGTCACTGGTGCTTTCACGTGTTGATTGGCAAAGTTGGAATTTTCTACAGTTGTGCAAGTATCCGAGTCCAAAGAGAATCGTATTTCTGTTACTGTTTGTCTTAATGACGGGTAGCGGGCGAATAAATGTAGTCCACTACAGTAGATGTTACAATATAGAACATTTTTGTTCTTTATATGTTTTAATATTTTGTTTGATCATTATTTGAAAAACGTTTATGAGACGACATTCCACCGAGTCAGTGCATTGTAAATAGGCAACAGTGAATTTACACAAGGTTTTGCTGCCTTACACTACAACGCATGTATATATATAATAAATAAAACCGCACAAATGGAACATCACAGCTACCTATAAACACAAAGAAAGAATTATAATCTTAAAATCTATCGTGGTTTGAATTGATGTGATTTTGTTTTGCGCATCATCGTTGATTTGTAATATATGGGTTTTAGAATGTATCAAACAGTTTATGCAATGTAATAGAAACCTTACAGCTACCGTTTTTATGGGGGCATTTCTTGTGTCTTACAAGTTGATTTGTGCAACGGACATCATGTGTGGGTCACATGGGTTCATACATAGTTTTCACAAACATTGTGCTGGCAACTTTTCACAACTATGATGTTCAGACCCCTTTTGCCGCAATGAATTGACAAATATTTCTTGTTGTGGAAAACCATGTAAAATAATTATGTGTTTTCTCTAGTCTTTCTCTGTTTTCTGTCTTTTTTAATATGATTCCTCTGGCACCTCAAGAGGACATGCTATATTGTTGTAGTACATTGTAGTTGTACCCGAGGTCAACATGCATTTTATTATTCATGAAAGTGACTACAGGTACTTAGTAACACAGTGGTCAGCACTCTCTTCACAGTGAAAGGGTTCTTGGAGTGACTCCTGTGGCCTGTGAGCCTCTCTGTTGGAAGTTTGTAGGTGCTCATCATGCCTGCATGGGTTCTCTCCATCTAATTTATGTCTTTGTACTCTTCACTATTCCCTTGCCAAATGCTATGTTTAATGTTTAATATTTTACATCGATCTATGAAATGATTTAGTGAATCTGCCTTTGTGATTATCTGCTGAGTTCCCTTTGTGTGAATTCTAATTGGTCAGTCAAGAAACAGTGCTAACTTGTTAGACACACATGCTGTAGCAAGCACCCTGAATATTCAGCATTCCCCTCCTTTTTAAGGTGATGGGACTAAATCATACCCAAGTTGTTTTTTCCGCTTGAAATAACTATGAAGGCTATGACTTCGCCTGATTCAGATTTGTCCACAGTAATAGCCTCTGTCCTCCCAAATCACCCAGCTGATATCATATTTCTGCATGAGGACAGCCTGTCCTCTTGAACTCAGAGACTAAGATCCAAAAGAAAAAAGGTAGCTCGGAAACGTTTTGAGACCAAAAAATACTTCCTGCCATTCTTTCAGACACGTCCTCATAAACCTGGTCAAAGTTTGGATGTATACATACATTACATACATTGCGTACATCAATCGCCTTGTTCTGGAAACCTTCCCCAACTATGGCCATTTTGCACGGGAAGCTGATAAGTTTCACCAAATTGGTGGTGGTTTTGACACCTTACAGTCAAAAATTCATACGATGGGTGCAGAGGACCTTGAAGTTGTATACAGTGTTAGCTGCTGTGAGAGGATGTGCAGCCCTGCAGTTGACCACTGCAGGATCCCCTCACACTCATTCCTCCAAACAGGTGTCTATGATTCATCCTAAATGACCCTGATGACAAACTCCTTCTGTCAGTTGGGTAGCTTACTCTTCCTGTAACCAGTTTAAAACAGTAAGTACAGAAGTTACAAGAAAAACAGTTCAGCATGTGGACACCCAAGCATACAGATAGTACTCAGATAATGCTCATGGTGCATGAAATGGCTCTCACACTATTATACCAGACATTACCTCTGAGACTATCACTCAGCAGTATAATAGTCCTGATTCAGAGTCACGCGATGAAGATTGTTCTTCTTCACCTGTTCATCTAAGACACTGACAAACATGACTGACACCACTCTCCATCCCCCCGTTGCTATAGATATGGTCACCATGACTGCAATGACACCGATATAGACGCAGTCTTAGTCCAGCCTCCCACCAATACAGAGATTTAAGTCCACACATGAATCATTTCCAGGCTCCAGAAAGGCGTGCACTCTTCAACTCCAAAGAAAAGGCTTTCTAGTCTTCCAAGTCCCTCTTGTCCTGTCAGTTCAGTGCACCACTGCATTACCAACAGTAATGGTTCCAGGCCAGTTTTGTTTACCCAGACTAAACAATATTATCTGGATTAAGATATACAGTGTGCTACTTAATTGGTCTCCTCCACAGTCATGCTTCAGCTCTCTGAAGAAGGTGTGGAAAGAGAACAACAGGATCCCATTGTGTTAGCGGTAATCAGTGCGAAAATTAAAGGCCAGAAACTTCCATACTGATGCATGAAAAAACATAAAATGACTGATGAAAGTACTTTGGCAAGAGTACCACAACAATAAAATAGTTTTCACTTTCTCACACAAGATCATGAAGCCAGGATGCCTGCAAACCTACTGGTGCTTAATACTGTATCCACTGAAGGTTCTTCTAGTGACTATGTTCCTGAGCTAACCAAGAAACCAGTCAGTCTTAAGTTTTGCTACATGGAATTGAGACTGTGCCCATAATCAGCACAAAAGAAAGTATGACAAGTGTATTAAGCACAGGCTATAGGTTTCTGTACACCTTATAGTTTTGTAACCCCACAACATCGAAACAATAACGTACTCCTTACTGAAAAGCCCCCATGGAATTATTTGAGTGCCTTGGATAAGAACCTGATTCTATGAATTCAGTAGAGGATTTCTCGCCTGCTGGACCAGTCTTAAATGCCCAAGATTGTCCATTGCAACTGATTTGAGACTACTATATTGAGTACATAGGGCACCTGTATGTGACTCATCTTTGCAGCCCCAGACTCTCCCTTAACTGCATTGACAGGTGCATTGCACTTTAAATCAGTTAAGATAAGATTGTGGCATTCCTGCCACAACTGGATGTAGCAGATCTTCCCCACCACTCAGATCTGCTACTTTCAGACTCAGACCCAGTGTTTAATTGCTCCCCCTCTGGTCCTTTAATGGGTGACTATTTGCTGCACCTGAGCAGGGCTCTGGTTCATTACTGCCCCCCAGGAGATGTCAAGTTAGATCCCTGAAATGTCTTGAGGACCATGTTTTAAAAATGAGACTCTTGCCAAATTCATTTTTTGTTGCTTAGGCAATATCTGTTCCTTATGGGTTATGTGAAACAAGGATGTTTCTTTTGGCTGCGAGGAAGGAAATGTAATATTTACAAGTGAAGTTAATTAATGTTAACTTGGTTGAAAAGAAATTTGCAATGTTTATACAGGTTACTATTTGAACATGTGTGTTGCTAGTTATTTATTCATTTTTGCCTTTAAATATTATAGCAGGGTTTTGAAAAGAGTTGAAATATCATAGTGAATATGCATTTTTGATTTTCACACATAGTTTAATTTGTATGAGTTCATCTACTTCTGACTGTTTAGTTCATGGACATATTGCTAGTAACAAGGACATATAGTTGTTGTGCTGAAGCTGTGGACAATAAAGTCACATACTGCTGAAGAAACCCATTTCCATCCTGCTGTCTCTCCAACTTCGGAGTGTTGTCAGTTTAGTTGTCAGCTAAATGATCTCTTTGATTATATTTTCAACTTTGGTAATTTGAAATCTGAGGGATGGGGAGTCTTATGTCAGAAAAAATTGAGTTTCTCTTTGAGAATAACAAGTTCAAAATTTGACACTTCCGGTGTCCTTTACATTTCAGCGTTGGAGAGTAATGTGTACTCTAGCTACCTGGAATTACTATTTATTATACTATTTATCAAGCTACTGCGTCGCTGAACGCTATCAAGCGGTTATCATCTGTACCACGTAAATACATTGTGCAGTGACATAAGGCACTAATAATATATTACATATAATTGTCATTGTACACCATTATTGAAGTTTACGCGAGTAAAGAACCACAGAAACCCAAGGCTACTATTTCGCGATGCCAACAGTTACACTAAGAACCCCCCCCCCCCCCGTGTTGACAACTAATAGTACAGATTAGGGAAACACAACAGCAACAACATTGTACAACTATTCTCATGACGGACTTCTCAAACCCAGAACCCTGAGAGACTCCCAAAGGGCCTTATAACCGCAGGGGATTATGGGTTTCCGCGGCCAGTCTTCCCACCACACGCTACAACAGTTTAGCATCTCCCTTGTACTTATTGACGTTGTCTCGGTATATTTTCGTGCTCTCATTTTTTTTCCATAGGAAGGCAAATCAGTTATTGAATAATATCAAAGTTGGGTGACTTGATATTGTGTTGACATACGTTGCAGTCCAAGATGGCGTACTCTTTCCGTCATGCGCACTACAAATCTTACCTTTCGCCAAAGGAAGCAGCCAATCAAATCGTCAGACGGAGCAGCGTGACGTTAAATTTTGTAGTAGCTGCAATAAAACCTGATTTCCACCTCTGACGCCAATGTTGTGTTGTCGACCGCGTGGAGCTATTTTCAGTACCGTCATCTGTTCGATAGAAATCCACCAATTTAGAAGTACAGAGCATAGCGGTTTTTGTAGTTAAGGTTGCATTCATAAACTGTTGTAATATTTCTGAGGCCAAACCTACTTGTACAACCGTTGTTTGACAAAGCCGTCGTCCCGCCAGGTAAGAGTTGGAGCGGTAGCAAAATCTCCGTATTTTGTCTGCTAAAACCTGTTTCTGTCACTCGGGATTGTGATTACTAGTTCGTGGTGGCTTGCGATGTTGATGCTAATTTTGTTCTTTAATCATTGAAGTTCAGTTAGAGGATAAACTTGAGATAATTAGCTTAAAGTTAGCAAAGCCTTTTTAGCTTGCGTCAGCTAACTAATCTCCGATGGAATCTTCCAGACCTCCAAACCCTTGTTACGTAACGTTGTGTTCGTCTGGGTCCGTGATGTGGACACAGTTGTTGTTAACTTGTGGCGAAAGCCAGCGTGATCGACGTAAATATTTAACACGCTTGTTTTGCCATCTCAATTATAATGGCAAAATCGTCACCCGCAAGAATGTATCCGATACGTTAAAACGCTTCACGACATAATTACTTTCACTTGTTTATTCTAGGTGACACAAGTCAAATCAATGGCCAAGGGAGAAGACTCCGCAGTTACTCGAATCAGCACGATCTTTGACTGGAAAAGTCGCTGTTCATTGGACAGAAGCTCTACAGCTACCCGTGACAGCAACCTCTCCTCCGGCTCTGGTCGTCACAAGGGGCATCGCAACAACAGGGCGCGTTACAGATCATCTTCATCCAGCTCCAGGTCGTCTTCACGCTCAAGATCTCGCTCCCATCCTCGCTGCCACAGGCGTTCTTCCTGCGGTCTCAGTGATGATCATGGCAGATACGGCCCTTGCCGTTCCTGCCACTCTCCAAATCGGCGCTGGAGAGCCCACTGTCCCTCTTATAGTCGCTGCCCCTCTGTAGGTCACTATCAATACCGGAGGAGCTACAGGTCACGATCAAGGTCTCCGAGAGGAGGTAGAAAAGCTGTGAGAGTGAAGAGGGTGGTAAGAGACCGGTTTAATAGATCCCCATCAAGATCATATTGCAACTTGTACAAATCTCCTACAACTTCTGTCACTTTGAGCCTGGGTGGTGAGTTGAGAGAAAAAAACAAAATATTTAAGTTGTCATTTATGCTGGTGATTACAATATTTATAAATGTGTGTTTCACAGATAAGCAAGAACTCAGCGCAGCTAAGGACAAAGCCTTTAAGCTCACAAGAATGGTGAAAAAATTGCACATTCCAGAAAGTGTAAAATCCATCTTGTCACAGCAGCCGGCTCAGTCTGATACAGCATCACGTTCACGAGAGACAAGGCTTCGACAGGATCTTAAAAAGACTCCCTTGCAGGTTGGTAAAGGGCATAACATTTTATTTTATTACAAACCAAAAGGCTTTTCCTGGTCGAGAAGTAATTCATCTCATGTTTGGGATTTATATTTAAATACAGAGGAAGTTGAATGACATCTGGGGCAAGGTATAACACTTTCTTCATAACTGCACTAACCGATAGTAGTCATCGTTTACTCAAAATGGTCAAAAATGCACTTCAAGATGTTGCTCTATTGCTTGGCAAAAAAGACCCAATGACTTTCACATGATGTTGCTGCCCGATTTTGTCCCAAAAATAATCTTGTCTGTTTTTGAATCCTGTGTCTTTGTAAGCTTTGGAGCACTGAGGGAATACACATTTCCTGTATTTATTCCTGTCTTCATAGATAACATGACAGTGGTCTCCTTCACTCATCGGCACCTGGGATTAAAAGGCTGTCGTGACTTGGGTGACGACAATGTGTTTGCGTGAAAGGTTGACTGATAATTCTTGCGATGTGTACAATACATTCATCTCACAGAAGCTTGAATATATATATTCCTTTCAGTCTAATGTTAACCCAAGATAGGTCCACGATGTACAAGAAATTAAACTGTTAACTCTTACTTCAGACATACATATAAGGACAGGACAACTTGCACGTAACAAATGTATTTGCCTGCAGTCGAAATGGTCATTATTTAGCAGATCCTCCACTCGCTGATGTAGCACAGGCATGTGGACTGCATTATCGTGACTATTCCAGTCAGGAGAACTAAAAACAGCTGAAGAAATCCTTGCCATGTGCTTAAAGATAAGTTGGTAAAAAGGCATGTGCTGAAGGGAGGGAATCCCAAGGAGGCATCTTTCACTAGACATAGATTACATCCTTATATTTGCTTTGTTTTTTGCTAGTCCTTGAAGCAGTCTTTCCATGGTCAACTCCAGAGTCTGAAAGTGATGCAAGATGAAAATGTAGATGAGTGGTGGTTTGTGGAAGCTTTTTTTTGGAAAACTTTGGTACTTTATCAGTAATGGAAGGTACAGCAAAATAAATACATTAACTGTCAGACCTCATTCCACCCTCTTAGTCTTAATGAGATCCTTGTCTTGTTTTTCTGGTAGAGTCAGGAGGAGAAGTCTGATTTGTCCAGTCCAAGGGTTTCTCCAAAAAAGGGAGTCATCAGCTTTAGTGTTCATGTAAGTTTTTCATCATTGATATTTGTATTTAGTAAAGGTTTTTCTCTTAACATTGTTTTGTCCTTTTAGAATTCTGTGACCAAACCAACAGCAGCAGCACCATCTAGTGCCAAGGTAAATGCCAGAGTGGACAGCTATGATAGCAGAAAGCCATATGGCAACTGGATTCCAGTAGGGTCAGCCCAGTCATCCACCGTGTGCAAACACACACTACTGATGTAGTGTTACATATTGAAGCCGTAAATATTTTGTACATATTTCCCCATTTCCATCATGGATTTTTATTTTTTTTTTCCCCAGATGTAAGAATTTTAGAGATGAATGGAAGATTTTGTTGAGGTAGGAATATTTATTTCCATGTATTCTGCAGTTGATGAATTAAATGTTTATTGGTTACAATGCTGTCAGAAGTGACTTCCAACAACACATTATATATGAATAGATTGCATTTAGTCACAATATGTCAATATTACTAGTCAATGTCTGCTAGTTCTTTAATTGCAACACATTCATGATACATGTTTGGAAAGGCAGTTAGATACCAGAATCCATGGCCAATACAGTTTTTTTTTATTTATTTTTTATTCTGTAACTCACTGGGATCATCCAACCATCCATTAGCTCCCCGCTTATCCTACATTTGTGCCGGGCTTACACCTTACAATTTTCCGGTCACAGACTTGAAACTGGAAGCTGGATGGATTGCATAATTAAAGCACAATCTTGTTAAGTCTAATTTTGTAAAGTTGAAAATTGATCTCTAACTTGAAATAAATGATTTTACTTTTCACGAGGCTTGTTTAACTAAGTTGCATTACCTATCTGGGCCACAAAGCCTTGAAATATCACATAAGAGTTCCTCAGTTTGTATGACACATCCCTTGGTTAAAAGGGATGACTGTTCATTTGGAATTGTAAAGAAACCCGGTGAAAGAATTTCAAAAGCTTGAACACCCTATCTTTAACGTGGTTACAGCAAGTAATGACACGTACATGAGAAGTCTGTTGGGATCATTACCTGTAAGTTTACAGTATCAAAGTGGACAGTGTTACCTCATAACTAAGTTGATACTCTACCCTGAATTGAATAGTACAACAAAAGTAAGGTAAGTCTAAGATTTTTCAGAAAAAGTGTCACCTACGTCGTGAAAACATTAAAGGTCTGTCAGACTGGTTCCCCTTTATTGCACAGTAACCTGTTAAGTCCAAGGGTATTTCTCACATAACAGGGTCATCCTATGGGAAGCAATACACTTGGGACCATGGGAAAAAAAAAAAAAATAGAATATGTAAATACAAGTAAACTATTTGGTCTGTTACTTACAAATTCCCATGACCAGAATTTTTTTTTTTTTGCATCTCAATGAAGGTTAGATTACCTGTATTGTACAACAAACAATGGCTGATTCCAGAATCAATCGAAAGATTCTGAAGAGAAGCCATTTAAGTTCTTCCATAGAAGATCTCCAGTCAATACATAAGGTGTACAATCATAGGATCATTATTAAAAAAAAACCTTCATAAATATCACACTTAACACTTGAATCAGTCCACAACCCCTCTGAAGAGGAGTCGGGTAGTAAGAGAGAAAATGTTTCCATGAAGTAGATTCTTGAGTGCATCACATCACTGTATTCTGTGAGGCATTGAGTAAAGTTAAGATAAAATATTTAAAAAGATGGGTCTCGATTTTGCAGTCTGTAAGAGGGTGCAGTACTTTCAGTTGAGGCGTGACTGAGGACTTGAGAAACAGTTTTTCCATTTTCTTTAATCTCTAATCACAAGGCTATCCTGCTCATGTTGCAGCTTGGGGCAAGTTGTCTAAACTGAGATGTGCATGATCATGAATGAATTGAATTGCTCAATTGTTGGTCCTCATCTTTGCACACCTACATCAACAGTCATCAGTGGCAAAGTTTGTTAATCTCACCCCTAGGTTTGAGGACAGTTCATTCTCACAGCCAAAGTTTCTATCATGAGACCACACACTAAAGGGAGAGTGCAAAATTAATGGATTGATCCGAGTGGTTGTTTGAAAACAAGGACAATACTTAATATTTCATTTGTGGTAGAGAAGAAAGAAAAGCTGTTTTTTTTCTTTACAGATGATTGAATTGTATGTAAAACGGCTCAAGTAAATGGCCTTGATATCTTGTCATTTAACTTATCTAGGTATTTTAGTTATGAAGCAAATACAGAAGGAAAAATATTACTCATTCATAACTCATAAGGGCAAATCAAAGCAATGAAATGCCCAATTTCGTGGTAAGGCTCATTTTAAACAGCAGTGCCTCTCTCCAGGTTCTGCTTGATCTCAGCTGTGTATTTGCCATAGAAACGTTCTGCCTTCTTGTTGAACTTTGCATTCCTCTCATTAATGTAATCAATGTCTGCGTCGTCATTGTAGGCTCTGCGTCGACTGTACTTGGCACGCTTTTCAATCCTGGAATATAAATAAAAGGAACTTAGAAAGAATTGCATTCATTACAATGGCATCTGTCCATGGATGGTATTTGCACATACAATAATTGGCTGCAAGAAATAATTTGGGGATGGTCTTATCAATTTGATAAGATTATGAGTGGAACATAAATATGAAATGACTAACTGAAAATACTGTTTGCCTAAATTTTCCATTTTAACAATGGACTTAATCAACTACAAACTGTATTCCCAGCTACTTAACATGTTCTTTCTTGAGCTGACAACAACTGATGCTGACTTTTCCAGACAAAGCATGGAAATAATCAATTTTAAAATTAATGGAATGGCGCCAGGCTTGTTAATGCCAACTTGTATTTTTCTTATCTTTTTTTATCTAATCTTAATGTGAAGAGAGCCTCCAGATGACTCAGTCTGGACCAGGATGATTAATAGATTTATGATGCATCAGTAAGGGATAATGCATCTCTCTTACAGTGAGTTTTTGAATGCAACTTACTGTTTTTCAACATCTTCCACCATGCGATCAATACCCTCCTTTGTCGGAACATGGGTGCCATGGATCAAGCTATTGGATGTGGGGTGGAAGTCTTCACCGCTGTGGAGTATCAGCAAAAGAATTTGAAATACTTAATCAAAGATAATCATCATTTTGACATACTTAAACTGGCCCTCTATTCAATCACTGAATATAGTCATCCTGATGAAAGAATACTAACTTAAGGCAAAATGTGTCTGCATCCTCCACGGTTCTGCATGAGGCAGCTTTTTATGGCATAAACCTGCTGGCAATGAACTTTTCTTTGACTTGATTGCATGTATGTACACTTTACAATCTTAAAATTATTTCAAGAGTGTACTGCTATTTGAACTTCATCAAATGGTGTCAAGGCTAAGATGATTATGCCAAAAAATCTTTGCAATTAATTTGACCTCACTATACATTTCTCAGTAATGGTGCTGATACACAAGATGTCCTCAGGAGTCAGTTTTTTTTTTCTCCAGAGGACATCTTCCAAATTGGAACAGCCCACCAGGACAAATGACACAGATGTGGGGCCATTAGAGCAATATGGAAACAGACTTGTCTCACCATTCCTCTCGCTGTCTCTCATAGTTGTCCATATCTGGTTTGATTTGCTTAGTGAGCCTCTGGTACTGTCTGAATTGGGCCTCAGCATAACCTGCATACACACACGTATATATTGTGTGTGTGTGTGTGTGTGTGTGTGTGTGTGTGTGTGTGTGTGTGTGTGTGTGTGTGTGTGTGTGTAGAGAGATAGAGACAGTGTGTGTTGGGT